>JAMKCH010003823.1:0-41115 GCA_023653785.1 Ophioderma brevispina
CCCAACAAGATAATTGGGTCCCAATTTTGAAAACATATTTCGTCTTTTGGATTTTTATTAAATTTACACTGATTTTTATTGGCAAACGACAACAAACTGGGTCCAGGTGAATATTGACTTTTGACTCTGAAACTTTGATGGCAGAACCATTCACGAATTAAGGGCGCTTCAAAAGCATGTTCATACGAACAATTAGTGATTCGTGGACCTTGCTTTCATTTCAGGTGTTTACGCGTGCATTAATGTATGGGCATATAAATACATCGTTGAAATACTGATACTTTTAATAGAGGTCCTGATTATTTTATTCAATTGGTTACGAACAAAATAATCATACAGCTCTCCTGTAATGTCAGTCAAAGCCTCTCTCCTCTTCCAACCCGTGAAATGATTCCAAACTTAACGAGGTACCTTTTGGCACGCTTTCAATGGTAGAGTTTTTTTTTTCAATAAAACTTCCCTAACCACCACTTAAATAAAAGGAACAGCAGCCATTTTAATTCTAATGTTACGCACTGCAAAATAGACACTGCCTAATATATCAAATCCAGAAAATATTTATTTTGATCCCATCCTTCAAAAGTGGCATTGAAATCTAGCGAGTCCTGATACATTTTTATTTCTTCTGTAAACTTACACTCTAGAGGAAATCAACATAATACCATCATCACTGTGTGATGCCTTGAATTTTGAATCTCAGGAACTGTCAATTTTATTATTGTGTTACTTGTTACAAGTATATGAAATTGGTGTAGTGCATATTTTATGGTGTTAAACAGAAATACAATGCTGTCAGTTTGCTTTACTTGAAGGGACACAAGCAGTGGGGGTGTAGGTTGCTACCCAGAGAGCTTTGACCGAAGAAAAGGCTTGAAAATCATGATAAATAAGGCCTGCTCACCAGGATATTTTCACCTCCAACCAGGAATATCTCCCTCAAAACCCATCTCAAACCGGGAAAATCTGCCCCCAAATCGTAAACCCCCCCCCATTTCGCCCCTGGACATAAGATTATTTTCGGAGGATGCAACTTTCTATAAATTGCACTTGATGGGTTGTTGAACTACTTTTCAAGGTTAAAAGCTGACTCAGAGATTTCCTGAGGAGGGCGCCCTCAATTTTCAGACAAATCATGTTGAATACATACTACATAATGCTTGTCCATATACTAATCACTGTGTGAAATAGCTAAGTTCAAATCGGGTTGTTTGTTGAACATCTATTCCAAGAAAGTTTCAAGGTTAAAGGTTGACTCAGAGATTTCCTGAGGAGAGCGACCTCAATTTGCAAACAAATCGTGTTTTATGCATATACATAATGCTTGTCCATGTACTAATCACTGGATGAAATAGCTTAGTTCAAATCCAATCCTTCATTTAGAAAATCACAACTTTGTTATACAATTCTTTTGTTATATACAGTATCCTATGGCACTGTTATACTGTACATAAATGTATATCGTATCAAAACGAAACATCCCATTCATCTCTAACTTTGGAATTGAAAATTGTAGGTTACTTAGTTCTAGGTGACTATTTTTAATATTTCGAAATCTCTGAGTCAGCTTTTAAATTGATAAACAAATGGAACTAGGTGGATAAAACCAAAAACAAAGTTTTGAACTTGCCTGCCTACTACAACGGGCCTAAACAGACGCCCGCTCGGAACGTCCTCATATCTCTTCGTTTGTTCTGCTTTACAACGTAATTGGCAAAGTGGTGGCGTTTTATTTCCGTTTCATATGTGGTACTGCTATTGTTTGTGTTACAAGTCTTTTCCGGGTCGTTCATATTTCCCTTTTATGCTCGTTCGTTCGTTCGTTCGTGCAAGTCCAAAATCACAGTGGAAGACCCGTCTTTAACCAGCTGATAGTTTCATCATCCAGGTTGATCAGGCCTGAATTCCTCTTGGGGACTGTAGACCTCACATGCATCTTGATGTGGCTAATGGTCTGTGACTCTCCACAATCGCAGTTTGGTGAAGGTATCTACTCCGATTTGGTGAAGGAAGTTTCTTTGTACGACCAACGCCAGTTCTGAGTCTGTGAGGTTACCCTGCTTTCCTATCAAGGTCACAGCCTTTTGGGCTTGCTAGATGGGCTGTCCACAAACCGCTTTATAGTCAGTAGAGGATGACATTGCTCATACCATCTGCATTGCTCGAGGGATGATCTATAGGGATCTGTTACTGCTTGTCATGGATTGGGAAGCAAGTGATTCCGTGGAATTCTCTGATCCTCATGGGTGTTGGTTGGGGATTAGGCGACCAGGTTAATCACTTTTCTTGGCGAGCTTGATGTCTGACGGTTCCTCCTAAGGTTTGCAGGCAGCTATGCCAGTCAGAATTGGAAGGTATTCTACAGGCGTCGCCAAGGCACCCACTAACAATTCTCATTGAATCATTCAGAACGACATCAATCTTGTGTAATGTACGCTGTGACTCCTTACTGGTGCGCGTATTCATCGGTGGAGTATGCAAGGGCAACAGTTGATGTATGTACGGTGTAAAAAAAAAAAAAAAAAAAAAAAAAAAAAAAAAAAACAAAAAAAAAAAAAAAAAAGAAAAAAAAAAAAAAAAAAAAAAAAAAAAAAAAATCCAAAGATGCACCCCATCCAGTTCCTGCGAGGCTTCTGAGGAGGTTAACACGAGACTGCGTCTTGCAGCGACTGCCTTGGTGTGTTGATTGAAAGTAAGGCTGCGTCCATTGTGACCCAAGGTACTTCGGTGTTTGGGGCCCTGTGACGTTTTTCTCATCTAGAGTGATGTTTAGTTCCTTTTTGCGCATCGATTTGCCATGTGGAAAACAAAGAAGAGCTGACGGTCTTGGGTTTGCTGAGTTTCAGTGCCATCGGTGGAAGAATTGCTTACAGTGATTGATCTTTCGGCACCCTGTTTCATAAGGACTAAAGCAATCAAGCAGTATTCCAAGTGCCGTGTCGGTCTGCGTAGGAGTACTGCGAACATCTCCCTTGGCATATCGCGAACGTAGATGTTTGAAGAGACTGGGTGACAGGGCAGAATCTTGTGGGACACATTCCGAAGTTTGCGTTTTCTACTGCGTTGCCCATTTGTGTCTCCATGGACGAAAGATCTGTCTGGATGAGAAGCATAATGAACTTGACAAGCTTGACATCAGGGAAGATTTGAGTAGCTTGAGGTAGATCCCTCTATGCCAGACTGTATCGTACGCAGCAATTAGGTCTAGGAAACTGCTCCACACTTCTGCTTTCTTCTGAGGCTGTCTCGATGTCATAACTAGTCTTGCTATCTGGTTAGTTGTTGATTTACCTCTTCCAAACTCCAAGCTTGGGTGCGTGGTAAATTTGCCTCGACCGTATCATTGATCCTTGCCGAGTAATATTCGCTCAAGCAGCTTATAGATGTGGATAGTACGAGATGGTCTGTAACTTGGGGTCAATTTGCTGTTTTCTTGGCTTCAGATTGCGATGACCCTTTGAAGTCTTCATCCGATGACAGATTGACGTTTCCCATGCAGTAGCAAGGAATAGTTGAGCCATCGCACAGCTCGGGTGCCATATTCTTCACGAATTCTGTATGGATGTTGTTATTGCAAGGAGCTTTTCCCATTCTGAGAACTTTCATTGCTTCGGTGATCGGGTCATCGTAGGTAATGGTTGGGACATGGGGCTTGACGGTGGAGAGGTTTGTAGAAGCTGTTTAATCTCTCCATACACAGCGCGAGAGTGGGCCCCCGCCCGTGGAGTGTGGTCTGCCACTTTGTCCATTTTTTGACAAGTACTGAACCGATGGAGTTTGCAGAGACAGGACCTGGCTATCTGGACAGCTTATGCCCGGTGAGCTTGTTAATGGTGTTCCAGGCCTTGCTGCTTGAGTGGGTAAGTTGATATTGGGATATCTCCTCCTCCCAACTGTTACGTCTCTTTTGGCCAAGCAGATCCAGTAGCTGGTTTGCCCTTTGCTATTCTCTCAGTATCAGCAGTTGAGTATTACAATACGCTTGTATATCTCGTCGCATTCCTTGTCCCACAGGAGGTTTAGGGATTCCTTCGCCTCTTGGAATGGAATGTTTAGGGGCTGCTTTGATGTAGCATTTAGCAGAAGTCAGAATATGCATCGTTGATGTAGATGAGCCGGGTCTGGCAGCGTGGATGACCCGTTCGCTGTTGAGTTTTGTTTGAACGTTTGGGGGGGGGGGGGGGGGGGTTTTCTGGGGGGGGGTTGGGGGTTTTTTTTTTTTGTTGTTTTTTTTTTTTGGTTTTGGACCAGTTGGCTTTTCCTGAAATTCCATCTCTTTTTGTAGAGTCTTGAGATCGTGACTTGATTCACGGGTGACCAGGATAGGGCAATGACCTGATCTAGGAAATCTAGGGAGGACCGTTCTGGAACAGCGGGATCGGATGTCGCTGGTGACTGTAGACAGGACGGGACAGGTCCTGTCCCATGACTGCTTGAAATAAAGGTAGGTGGTATCCTTACTTCAAAGCAGTTTGAGGTCTTGGGCTTCAATCCATTCAAAAGCCCTTTGCCATTCTTGTCCATGTTGGAGTATCCCCATGGCTGTATTTCTACATTTGACAAATCCTCCGCAGACGAAGGAGCTTCCGCTGAACTACTGGAAGGGAGTAGAAGTCTGCCTAAACTGGTGGTGGCTTATAGATTTGGTGAAGTGGGTTCCCATGCTTCAAATTTTATCCACTGGATTGGCGAATTCATTGAAGATTGCAAGGTTGATCTCACTTGTAAGCCTTGCTTCACATATGAAGCGATCCCATGCGTGTTTGTGCGGAAGGAAGCAAATAAGGTCAAAACCTTAGATTTGGAGCTTCTCTTCAGATTCGCATGAGTTTTCTTGGAGGAGGATGATATCCTCCGTTCTCCCTAGAGAGCTGTAAGATGATGTCACGCTTTCTGGTGAGACCCTCAACTTCAGCGCAGGATACAAACTTTTGGTGCTTGCCATAAGGACAGTTCCTCTGTGAGTAGCTCAGCCGCCGAGAATTGAGGGTGGGTCTTCAAGATGTTCACTGTGTTGTTTTAAAACACGATGTTTGGATTAAGTTGTTGAATCAGTTTAAGCCACAACAGGTGTAGTTACATTTAACAGGGCGCCGCGAGAGCTTCAACATGCTGAACTTCACGCATAAAAAGGAACTTGTGTTACGCATAAAATGTAGTAGGTTTCAATTACCGAACATTCCTGGCATCCTTGGTGCATGGAATAGATTTCTGCACCGTTTCACCGCTAGAAGTAATGAGGTAACCATTCCCACAGTATATAAGGATACCAATTATCATCGGCAAGCATTATACATGGGTTTCAGCAAAATGTGCCACCATTAAAATGTTGGGGCCCCTTTAGTTTCGCGAGCAACGCAATGTCCCGCTTTAGGGGGTGTCTGAGGGCCATGAGAGCATTATTTTAGGGAGGCCCCTGTCAGCGGCTGCTGATACTGCTGACCCTTAAATCCGCCCATGTAACATGCACCAAAGCCGTAAAATTGGTATGTTACACCATGGACGTATCATGGTTACACGCCCACTTTAAATTTAATATGCCTAACATATTTAAACATGTTGTTGTACATCTATCATAAATTTTCACTTACTAATTTAACTTTATTGTCTTCGACATATCGCGTCCGATGAATTTGCGTCGTGGTCTGAATCTTCGAATAATTTGATGATAATAACCTACATGATTACTAGAAACAGAACTTAAACATAATAGTATAGATATTTGGGCCTAGATTTACCTGTTACGTACCATTCTAAGGAATCATTCTGGCTTTCATCTTTCAGACATATTGATTATTGGTTACTCTAACGCAATATTTAATAATATTACGGGGTATTAACATGGCAAATAGCAATTTACAAACACAGTTTTAACACAATTATAACACAAACCAACCCTGCTGTAAACATGGAATTGCAATCTATTTTCTTAGGAAAGGTAGTTCATTTATATTATCATATCACTTCTAGCACATCAACTTTACAGTAACGCCTGGGACAGTGTATTCGCTGAAAACATGTTATAGATAACAACCATTAATCGAGAGGGTGATTAAGTATTATATATAAAAATCATTGAGGTCCTGATTCTTAAACAACCAGTCTGGTGGACTGCACTCATGGCTTTTGGCCATTTTGGTCACATTTGGGCCAAATACCACGTTTACCATATTTTGCCATAAGCCGAATGGTATGTGAACCACCGTTTTGCTAGCCTTTCCTAGTCAAAACATTTTGGCTGATTCACAACAAGCAGTCTTATTGACCCCAATTCATGTTTATTGGCCACTTTATGACCCCAAAGAATAATAATAAAACCCACCCCCCAAAAAACACATTTTGATCATTCATAATTTTGTTAAAAATCATAGCACATTGTGTGTGATCATGTTTTAAGAAATCTATCCTATGTCACGGTCCCATGTATAAAAAAGGTGCTGATTAATCCCTTTTCAAGGCATTTTAGCTATTTTGATCTATGGAATAAAACGATGATTTTTTTTTTACAACTTATTTAAAGTCAAAACCTTAGATTTGGAGCTTCTCTTCAGATTCGCAGTGAGTTTCTTGGAGGAGGATGATATTCACTCCGTTCTCCCTAGAGAGCTGTAAGATGATGTCACGCTTAGCATGGGTGAGACCCTCAACGTTCAGCTGCAGGATACAAACTTTGGTGCTTGCCATAAGGAAAGTTCCTCTGTGAGTAGCTCAGCCGCCTAGAATTGAGGGTGGGTCTTCAAGATGTTCACTGTGTTGTTTTAAAACACGATGTTTGGACTTAAGTTGTTGAATCAGTTAGCCACAACAGGTGATGTGACATTAACAGGGCCGCCGCGAGAAGGCTTCAACATGCTGAACTTCACGCATAAAAAGGAAACTTGTGTTACGCATAAAATGTAGTAGGTTTCAATTACCGAAAATTCCTGGCAATCCTTGGTTCATGGAATAGAGTTCTTCACCGTTCACCGCGTAGAAGTAATGATGTAACCATTCATCACAGTTATATAAGGATACCAATTTGATCACTCGGCAAGCATTATAATGGGTTTCAGCAAAATGTGCCATCTCATTAAAATGTTGGGGCCCCTTTAGTGTCGCGAAGCAACGCAATGTCCCGCTTTAGGGGGTGTCTGAGGGGGCCCTGAGAGCAATATTTTAGGGGAGGCCCTGTCAGCAGCTGTTGACACTGCTGACCCTTAAATCCGCCACTGTAACAGGCCACAAAGGTAAAATTGTATGTTACAGCATGGACGTATCATGGTTACACGCCCACTTTAAATTTAATAGGCCTAACATATTAAACATGTTGTTGTACATCTATCATAAATTTTCACTTACTAATTACTTTAGTTGTCTTCGACATCACTCGCGTCCGATGAATTTGCGTCGTGGTCTGAATCCTCTGATAATTTGATGATAATAAACCTACATGATTACATAGGAAACATAACTTAAACATAATAAAGTATATATTTGGCCTAATATTTACCTGTTAAAGTAACATTCTAAGAATCATTCTGAGCTTTCATCTTTCAGACGTATTGATTAATGGTTACTCTAACGCAATATTTAAGAAGATTAACGGGGTATTAACATGGCAAATAGCAATTTACAAACAGTTTTAACCACAATTATAACCACAAAACCAAACCCATGCTGTAAAACAATGGATTGCAATCTAGTTTCTTAGGAAAGGTAGTTCATTTATATTATCATATCACTTCTAGCACATCAACTTTACAGTAACGCCTGGGACAGTGTATTCGCTGAAAACATTGTTATAGATAACAACCATTAAATCGAAGAGGGTGATTCAAGGTATTATATATAAAAATCATTGAGGTCCTGATTCTTAAACAACCAGTCTGGTGGACTGCACTCATGGCATTTTGGCCATTTTGGTCACATTTGGGGCAAAAATAACCACGTTTACCATATTTTGCCAAATAATCAGAATGGTAGGTGACCACCGTTTTGATAAGCGTTTCCTATGTCAAAACATTTTGCTGATTCTACAACAAGCAGTCTTATTGACCCCAATCATGTTTATTGGCCACTTTATGACCCCAAAGAATAATAATAAAACCCCACCCCCCAAAAAAAACACATTTTGATCATTCATATTTTGTAAAAATCATGACAATTGTGTGTGATCATGTTTTAAGAAATCTATCCTATGTCACGGTCCCATGTATAAAAAAGGTGCTGATTAATCCCTTTTCAAGGCATTTTAGCTATTTTGATCTATTTGAATAAAACGATGATTTTTTTACCAAACTTATTTAGTCAACTTATGTCGCTCTATTTGGCTTCGTATATTGAGAATATAAATTAAGGAATATATGTCTTCGACTATTAGAAATTCATATCTGACTTTTTTGCTTAGTGCGTACATTTAACATTCAATATGATGGCCAATTTTTCCGCCTTCAAAATGTGTTAAAAATTAGAAATTACCTTATATCATCCCCAAATTGGGATGAATTAAAATATGAAAAGTGTGCTTTTGACCAATTAAAACTCAAAGCTGGCATTTTTGTTCGGTTATCTTACTTGAAATTCAAGATGGCGGCTAATATAACCGTGTTCAAAAATCTAGAAAGCGGCTTTAGTAGCCGACATCATGAATTTAAACAATACTACTGAAAGAAAAATAGCAATTATGAGTTGCTAATGATATAAGACATATTTTAATTTGCACTTTATCATTCTTTCTGGGTGCTGTGTCTAGATATGCGACAGAAATATGTTAATTTTTAAGATTTAAATTGTTTGAATGTGGCCATATTGGCCGCCATCTTAAATTTTAAAAACAAAATTGCCAGCTGTGTGTTTATACTGGTCAAACACATATATCTCATACTTTAATTTAGACTTTAATTATTATTGTGAGATGACATATCCAGTTATAAGGTAATTTTCCTGGGTATAAGATCCTGGACGGGGAGAAAGTTGCCGTTGCATTGAATTTTAAGAATGCATATCATACAAAAAAGATAGACATGAGTTTCTTGTGGTCAAAGACATACATCTCTTAAATTTTATATATATTATTATTTTTTGACTATACAATTACAAAAGAAGGGAGAGAAAACTATGCCTTACTGGAAAAACCAAAAGATTAAAAGAATCACAGACTTGTCAATGGGTATTTCATGATGGAATAATAAGTACACATAAATTGTTTTGGCAACCGGGCTTTTCAAATCTTAAATTATAGCATGCAGTTGTGCTAAATACCAGTTTTCTGTCTTGTGTCAGGGCAAGGGGGTAGGACACGATCTGCTCGATTTGGGCATTGGGCATTTCCATGCCTAAGAAAAATAATGCTCCGTGGACAAGTCTGTTTTGCTGACTTATTGTTCAATGGACCATATCTTGAGAACCACTCAACCAAAATGAACATTTTTTTGGAAAGACTTCCATATGTACCCCCCTCGTATATATTTACATGATACAAAATTTATTTTAATTTTGGCCTTGTTTGATCAAAAACGGAATAAACAGCTAAAATAATAACATTTTATGTTGCATGTAAATATATGAGAGGGGGGGTACATATGGAAGTCTTGCCCATTTTTTTAAGCAAGATGTTCAATTACCCATTCTGTATGACAAAATAAAATCCACAGATATCAAATTAAAAAAAGTGGAAAAATATCACTTTCATTTTGGGTAAATTTTTTTTATTGTGTGACCCTGTATTATGCCCTTGTGACGGCAAGTCTGCTGGGTGCGGTCTAATAAGTTTAGCAAGTTGAAATACATGGTTTTAATATTGGTAAGTGCTATTATTCCTTTAAAATATTAATCAGTCATTTCCAATATTTTTTTGATATTTTTATAATGCAGGGTTTAAAATTGGCCTTACATTAGGTTTAAGGCCACATTTAGTACTACATATATGTTTATCTGGTGCAATTATCGGTAGTTATAGGCTCTGTTTATAGACCTGGGAATTTCTCGCAATATAATCGAAATTTTAATAATGATGTTTATACCAAATTATTTGATCTGTATTTCTTAAGTTTAAGATTACATTGAAATACAGCCCCATCAACCTCTTTAGCATTGTTTACCTTTCACTTGTGATATACCATGTCGGGATTCCCATGTAGTTGTCATTCAGTCATCATTACTTTTCTTCCTTATTTTTTTAGAGTGCATTTCTTTCTATAAAACGATGTCATTTCACAATAAAATTACTAACAACTTAACAACCTAATTCTTCCTTCTGAAAGTTTCCAAGAGACACAAATAAAAGCTCGGTTTTCTTCCAGTGTCAACAATATTACTGCACGAGATTTGTATTCTATTTTGTCATGCTTGCGTGTGATTGTCACGTATGTAAATGCATTTCAGATCGAAAACACCATAGGCAAATGGCCGTCTTAGCATGCCATAATTCACGACTTTCTCAGACAAAGCAATGCACATCAAAATCTAAATCTGCATTTTCAGACGCCGGTAAACTTTCATGGGCCTAAATATGTTTTTGTTTTGTAGTTCGTGACTCGGACTTTGGCCCACTTGGTACGTATTTTCGGCATGTTTAGCTTCAATTTGAACGGAGTTCACGTACGCTACTAATTTCTACAGAAAAAAAATCAAATCCTATTAAGTTGGTAAGTTACGTGGAAAATTTCAATATCATTTCGATTGTTTTGGATTTCTTCGAGGACTCACACTCGCAAATATGAGTGCTTAGATTTAAAATTTTGTGACGTCATATCGGGGGGTCACTGTCCTGTAAAAAATACAGGAAGTAATGCCACTGGCGTTCCTACCGGTGCGCATAAAAGAAAGCTGCAGTTTATGCGAAGAGTTTTGACTAATTGATCGCTAATCATTGTCGAATTTGTGACAAAACACCAAAATGTCATACAGGAAAAGATATACAAGTACTTAGCCTAGTAATTCAGTAACCTTCTGCTCATAGTCGGGACGATGATGATAATCTCGATCAACCCAAGGGAATAATGAAATTTATTTTAAAGTAACAATACCGCACTTTGAAGCTTTTACACGCGTCTACTATAACATAACAATTTGCCCTTGATAATGTATCTACTCTACTACAACTTTGGCTTCTAAAATGTCGGTATCAACACATCCTCTACAAATGAAACCATCCCCTCGATATCATCAGCCATGAATACGAACTTTCGAAAAAAATCCCTGAAACCAGAAAAAAAAACCGGAAAAATGTAAAATCCAGCAAAAATAGTGTGGGACAGTGTGTCATTTGTTGGCTTTTCTGCTACAATTGGAATTTTGGGTCTTAAAATGTAGATAATGGTCCCAGGAATCCAAATCAAATTGTTACCATTTTTTTATCCCTTCCGTTTGGCGGCCATCTTGGATTTCAAAATGGCCGCCACTTTCAACATATTTTGCTCTATATCTGGACTTCTGAGCAACATAGAAGGTTCAAATTGGTAGCAATACCCATGTTTTTGATGTCAAGGAATACAAATATAACAGTCAGAAAGTCGCAGATTGTTTCCTTCAGGTGGACATCTTGAATTTCAAAATGGCCGCCATTCCAGAGACCCTTCCAACCCACACTGGGCCAGCGTGGAAGGGTAGGCCTTAATACAACATGGTAACATGTTGAGGCTTTCGTCCTACAGTGGACTGACATAGCTGGTGATGAATGGATGAATTTCGCCCAATATCTGGACTTCTGAGCAACATAAAAGGCCCCATTTGGTGGCAATACCCATATTTGTGATGTTATTGATATTGATGTTGTGGCAGACAAAGGCTAAGGGACCATCTCCAACAGAAAAGGGTGCTGGAGACCTGGGGAATCCCAGCTACTATTTAGCTAATTGACAAGCTGAATTGTTTACATCGTAGCACCAGGTTAAAGGCACGGATTTGAAGTCTGTGCTTCCTGAGTCAACATTGGTCTCTACTAAATCAGATGATATAGGTTGGTCCTAAAGCCTACTGGAAGGCCCAATGTCCAACCCTAATATTGACAAAAGATGCATGGACAACTTTGTTAAACGTAATGCTGCTTTCATCTTCAGCACATACAACGTCCAGACACTATCAACAACAGCAAATAAAGAAGAACTTGTACATGAAGCACAACTGTATGATATCGACGTCATCTACATACCGCATTGTGCACAGCAAACATCTACTACAGGAGAATATCCATGGCTATGCACTTATTACAGCCTCTGCCTGGAAGAATAAGAAAAATGCAGATACAGGAGGTGTGGGGTTCCTTTTGTCACTAAAGGCTCTCAAGTCACGTGCCAGCCTTTTCTACTGTAATGAGCGCATCCTGAAGCTTAAACTGATGTGTAATCCTGACACAGTCATTTGCTGCTACCATCCAGATGAAACTGTCTCTCGCTTTAACCATGGACTGTCCACTGCCACCGGTGCAGTTCCAGTCCATAATCTTCTGTGCATCTCTGGAGATTGCGGTGCTAGACTTGGGCCTGGGGACACGCTGTTCGTGTGCAGAAGCGGGTCCAGCGGAGGTGGGGTGTGCGTGAGGGAATTCGTGAAACGGTTTAGCCTTGTTGCCACTGCCAGCAAAATCCAAAATCAAGCAAGTAGACTGTGGACATACCGTCGCCCAAATGAAGAACTTGTCCAGCTGGACTATATTCTGGTCAGAGAGGGGTGGATTAATAGCATTAAGAACTCAAGACCCTACAACACTTTTGAAGCTGTTAAGTCTGATCATAGAATTGTCTCTTGCAGGACAAGTTACCGTCAGAGTAAACCCCTCCTAGAGATCCCAAGAAAACAATTGACTGGGGAAAGGTAGTGGGAGATACAAAGCTCTGCGAGCAGTATACTGTAGCAGTACATAACAGGTTCGACACTCTTGTTGAAGAGCTTGAAGATTAGAACCCCAGCAGAGTATATGAAGCCGTCACTTCAGCCAACAAAGAAATTGCACTGGAGATGCTACCTAGTTCGACACTCTTGTTGAAGAGCTTGAAGATTAGAACCCCAGCAGAGTATATGAAGCCGTCACTTCAGCCAACAAAGAAATTGCACTGGAGATGCTACCTAGAAGAAAGAAGAAGACAACTGCCTTTGCCTTAAATGACAAAGTCATCAAAGCCAGAGAAAAACTGAAGTCTGCAGGCAAGAAGCACCGTACTAAATCCACCAGAAGCTCCAAGCAGAACCTTGATGCCGCTAAGGCTGCACTTGATGAATCTTACACCGTGTTGCTTGAGGAGCATGTTAAATCCAAGGCTGAAGCACTTGACACCCTACATCTCAAATACAAGCATGCTGCCTGGGAGGCACTGAGGGAGCTGACTAATAAGAAAGCTACCCCACCTATAAGAATCAAATATGAAACAACTAAAGAGCGCCTCGACACATGGTTTCAGCACTTAAGTTCTTCACTTGGCAAACTAGTTCAGAATAACACTAACATTGATGAATCTTTCTTCAATCACAAAATAGCAGATGCCCTTCCTATCAAGACTGGACCTTTCACTAAAGAGGAGCTTTCTGATCTGCCTGAAGAAACTGAACAACACCAAGACACCTGGTCCCGACAACATTCCTGCAGTAATCTGGAAGAATCCACTGTTGGAATTTTGCAACGACACCTACATGGGAAACAACCAGCTGCCTTATTATATTAACATCGTTCATCACTCCTGTACCAAAGAAAGGTGACCTCCAACAACCCCAAAACTACAGAAGAATCACACTGTCACCACTGGCCTCTAAGATCTACAACTCAATGCTGCTCAACAGAATCGTTTCTCACATAGATCCCATTCTCAGACGAAACCAGAATAGTTTTCGTAAAGGTAGATCAACACTACCTCAGATACTTGCCCTCAGAAGGAGCATAGAAGAGTTGAGAATTTCCAAGAGAAAAGCTTCAATTATGTTTGTAGACTTCCAAGGCTATTGACAGTGTCAACAGAGATGTAATGCTGCATATTCTTACCAACTATGGTGTCCCACACGAGACTGTCAAAGCATTTGCAATCATGTATGATACCCACAGATGATAACCCATCTAGCTTTGTGCAGACCAAGGATGGGCCCACAAAGGAGTTCCTAACAACTACTGGAATCCTCCAAGGAGATACTCTTGCTCCCTATCTCTTTGTAATCGTGCTTGATTACATCCTCAGACAGTCTTGACATCATGGACGACAAGGGACTCACCATCAAACCCAAGCGTTCTAGACGTCACCAAAGTCAGCATCTCACAGACCTTGACTCTGCAGATGATCTAGCTCTAACAGCCTATCTGATATGTGGTGCACAAGAACTACTAACATTACTTGAGAATGCTGCAGACAAAGTCGGGCTACATCTAAATGCCAAGAAGACGGAATATGAGGAAGATAATCATCAACCTATCTGCACTACAGACGTTACCCAACTCAGAGAGTTCAGGACCTTCAAGTGCCTGGGGTCCTATGTTGTCGACAACAAGAAAGACTTCCTGTCACGCACAGGACAAGCTTGGAAATGCCTGCAATAAAATACACCATCTATGGTAATCTGGTATCTCCAATTCAACCAAACTGAAGTTCTTTAGAGCCTGTGTAGAGAGTATCCTGTTATATGGATCTGAGACCTGGACTATGAAGAAAGAGCTACAGGATAAACTGGATGGCACCTACACCAGGCTTCTTATGGCTTCCTGGCGTGAGCACATGACCAAAGCACAAATATATGGAGATATCTCTCCAATCTCATTTTCTGTTGCGCAACGCCGAGCACGATTTACCGGTCACTGTTATCGTGCGATTGATTAAGTTGTCGGTTACCATGCTCAAGCAGGCGTCGTTGCCCCTTTAACTACATTGATGTGATTGCTCGAGACATGCAGCAGGATCCATCTGACATCCCCAACTTAATGGCGGACAGGGATATTTGGCGCTACATGGTGAACAGCATATCGGCTGCGGCCGCTAGATAGATAGTTGTGGATATTGATACTTGAAATTGCACTGGAACATATGGAAAGCAATAACATTGAAACCTATATTAAACTTATTAAAACACCCATTGCTATATCTCTCCCAGGATTCCATGATTTAAGTGGTTCAGGCGAAGTATATGTAAAAAAAATAGTAGCCATTTTGAAATTAATGATGGCTGTCAGAAGGAAAAAATCTGCAACTCTTTGGATGTAATATATATTTTTCTTAACTTCACAAGCATGAGTATTGCCACCAAATGGAGCCTTCTATGTTGCCCAGATATTGAGCGAAGTATACGTTACAAATGGCAGCCATTTTGAAATTCAAGATGGCCACCGGAAGGAAACAATTGGCGACTTTCTGGATGTAATATATGTGTTCCTTGACATCACAAACATGGATATTGTCACCAATTGGAACTTTCCATGTTGCTCAGAAGTCAAGATATTGGGCGAAGTATATGTTCAAAATGGCGGCCATTTTGAAATTCAAGGTGGCCGCCTAAAGGAAACAATCTGTGATTTTTTGGATGTAATATTTGCATTCACTGACATCACAAACATGGGTTTTGCCACCAGCTTGTGCCTTCTATGTTGATCAGAAGTGCAGATAGAGAGCAAAATATGTTTAAAATGGCGGCCATTTTGAAATTCAAGATGATCTCCTGAAGGAAACTATCTGCGACTTTCTGGATGTGATAGTTGTGATCCTTGACATCACAAACATTGGTATTGCCACCAATATGAGCCTTCTATGTTGCTCAGAAGTCCAGATATAGAGCAAAATATGTTGAAAATGGCAGCCATTTTGAAACCAAGATGGCCGCCAAACGGAAGGGATAAAAAATGGTAACAATTTGATTTGGATTCCTAGGACCATTATCTGCATTTTAAGACCCAAATTTCCAATTGTAGCAAAAAAGCCAACAAATCTCAAACCATCAACACACCGCCCCATACTAAAATACCAGAAACCAGTCTGAAAATAAATGAAAACGCGTAAATTTAGGGCAAAAAACTCTGAATTCAGTTATTAAACTGAATATTCCTATGCCTGTAATATGCATGAAGTGACAGTGACTATAAATGTTTTTGTTTCGTTCTGGCCTTTCCTATGAAACGGTAAACAAATGTGTTACCAGGAAAGTAATACGTTGTTTCTTTAAATCACTCACTGTAATATTAGGAGAAATACGAAACTCTATAAACAAAAGAGCAACCAACAATCTGTTGCATTTAGATGGTGTCATCACGACGACCATTTCACTGAATTTAGTGTGGTGTGGAAATGTGCATGTAATTAGTGATATAAAAACCCGGACAGGATATCAAACGTCTAGTGTGTAGTTCCCAAAACAATAATATATCATTTTCAGTATGACAGAGGCGAGTTCTCAGATTGAAGAATATCTAATACATCATTGTGACTCTGGCATTTAACGGGGAAATGCAGTTGTTGAACAATCATGATTACCTTGCTTGACAAATGAAGCAGCCATGAATATCAGTGGTGTAATTATTCTGCTAAGTATATCAGTAATATTGGCAGAATCGGCAGGTAAGATTTATTTCGCTGCAACTTCACTATAAACAATTATTTCCCTCTTTTAATAATATGGAAATTGGGAATGCGAATTCGGAACATACTCATTTATGTTTTTTTTTTTATAAAGTGGACTTTATGAAATTACCTTGGGTATCAATACCAATATTTTGGCACAAAATATGCTGTATGTAGCTTATATTATACAGAGTGTACCAAAAAGATAACACTCGGGGGAATAACTTTTTGTCAAGAAAATAGAAGTACGTTTGTTTTTTGTTTGATTGATATACTTTTAAAGCCAGATCAATATTTCATTTAACATTTATCTCATTCAATCCGATATGTAGAACAAAAGATATGCTTCCTAAAAATGGGAGCGAACAAAAGCGAATTGGTTCGTTTTGCATCGATTATGAATATGATTGCCAGATGCTTAATTTGGCAAAAACTAATTACCATTGTAACGTCAAATTGGAAGGTATTGATCAACTTTAATCCTTTTGTGTCTTATTATGATCAATAAAGTGTGAGCAAAGTCTTTACTTTGAGCAGTACCTATAGGCCTAAAAATTGGAAACATTGCAACAATAATTTGGAAGTTGTTGATTGATTTTAATCCTTTTGTGTCTTATTATGATGAATAAAGTGTGAGCAAAGTCTTTACTTTGAGCAGTACCTAGGCCTAAAATTTGGAAACATTGTAACATTAATTTGGAAGTTATTGATCAATTTTAATCCTTTTGTGTCTTATTATGATCAATAAAGTGTGAGCAAAGTCTTTACTTTGAGCAGTACCTAGGCCTAAAATTTGGAAACATTGTAACATTAATTTGGAAGTTATTGATCAATTTTAATCCTTTTGTGCCTTATTATGATCAATAAAGTGTGAGCAATATCTTTATTTTCAGCAGTACCTAGGCCTAAAATTTGGAAACATTAAAGGCTGACTCAGAGATTTCAAAATATAATTATTTTGTGTAGTAATTAAAAATAGTCAACTAGAACAAAAGATAGTCACCTAAAATGCTTAATTCCAAAGTTGGAGATTAATCTGAGTTTTCGTTTTCATGCAGTAAACATTTATGTACAGTATAACATTGTCATAGGATACTGTGTATAACAAAAATTCGGGATCCGGAATTTTATAACAAAGTTGTAATTTTCTATATGAAGGACTTCGATTTGAGCTTAGTTATTTCACACAGTGATTAGTACACAAACAAGCATTATGTATACGCAAAAACAACACGATATTTCGAAAATTGAGGGCGCCTCCTCGGGAAATCTCTGAATCAGCCTTTAATAGGTTTACTTTCATTTGCAGACAAGAGTTAAAAGCAAGATTACCAAAGCAAGCTAAGGTTCACGAGGATTTCTCATAATACAGTATTTTGTTATCAACTTCATGGGAATATTATAATTTTATTTTTTTATGGTTAAAAGTAGGTAATAACGTAGAAAATGTATAATGTGTGACATATTTATGGGACTTCTTTATGTTAGTTCGGGCATTTCAAATGCTTATAGGTAGAAATCGGAAAATTCGATTTTGCAATCTTATGTTTGATGAGACGTATCTTTTGTTCCACAGATAAAATGGTAATGAAAAAGAAATGACACATAAAAGTTTAATAATCAGGCTTTAATACTTGTGTGAGCTGGGTGTCCTATGGAAACCAACAATTGCTTTGCGGATTAGATTTTTTCGCCGAAATGTTTTGTAATTGTCTGACTTTTAAATGCGCCTCTTTTGATAAAAAATAAAATAACAATAATAAAATCGGCCCTACCGTTAATGAGTTAATTAGTGAGTGTCCCATGGAACCACATTGGGCACTAATGGAGTCGGCTGAGAATATTTTCCAAAAATCAGAGAACTAGTGGACCTTGCTAAACCGTTACTGTGATGTAAGCGCAAGGTCATTGGGTTTTCCGTTCTTTTGCCCAATTTTTTGCGGTGTTGGAAACAATGGTTTTCCCATTACAGTCAAATAATAACATTTAGTTTTAATTGTTGATTTGGTGTTGTTTTATAACTATGACCCTTTACATATGGCATAAATATCGTGCAAAACTTCCTTCGGGAAAGTGGTTTCCGTAGGGGGTTCCTAGGACCCTTTCGAGCACTAACGGGAGTAAAAACACCTTGATCACGCAAGTGTTAATGAGACACGAGAACATTTCCAGAAAGAAGCGCACAACTTGTTTCGAATCCGGGTTTTTCATATTTGGGATACAATGTATTAGATCACACCAAGTAAATAAGCCGAAGATGATGATTGAGTATTTTCTGTGGTGCTCGACAGAAAATGAAAGCGCATTGTAATCAGGGATGATAACGATAGCAGGCAAGTTAAAATCAAGGTTTGCGGTTTTCGTTTTACTTGTTTGTCCAATTTCGAAACGTTCTCGGAATTTGAGAGAAATTCGTATCCTCAAAAAAAATATATATATATATGCTCCTGTCACTTTAAAGGTATACCAACCTAAACGTCATACTTACTTTTACTTTGACCTCATGGTCTTGCCCTGAGCGGTAACATTTTGGACACTCTCTGTAGCGCTATTTTGTTGGACTTTCGTTTATGAAAGCATAAGTGTCTCTTCTTCGCCTTATTATAGATAACGAGCGTAAACCTTGGATAACGAAACATTATCTTAGGTTTACGATTCGGTATCTGGGATTTAGCTTTGTGAACACAAGATAAGAAGGTTCTTTATCAAGGGATAACAAATCTAAACCCCAGATGCGTAAAGCCCAGATAAGGCTTTTTAAAACAAAATAAGGCGCGTTATCGGGGTTTACAACCATAAACCATAGATAACAAAGGCGAAAACGAGATAAAGGCTGTAAACCCAGGATAAGGTGTGTTATATTGGGTTTACAAACTAAACCCCAGATAGCAAACATAAACCTAGAAAAAAACCGTTAACCCAAGGTAAGGAGATTTATCTTGGGTTTACAAGCTAAACCCAGATAACTAACCGTAAACCGTAGTTTATATTTTGCTATTCTAGGTTTACGATCGTTATCTATCGATAAGGCAGAAATGAAACACTTATCATGCTTATGTTTCCACATTCGTTCAGCCATGAAGGCTTTCCAGCGTTAATCAATCAACAGCAGCATAATCTTGTCAGCAAATTCTGTTTCATTCAAAAATTTTCATCAACACCATATCCACAACAGTCGCGTAAATTTGTTTTTGACATTGGCAATATCAAAAACAAATTTACGTCACTGGTGGATACTTTTAAGCGATCGTCTACCATTGCATCCCAATATTGAAACCAGTTTAAATAGGATTCTATTCTTGAAATATTGCCTACAACCACGAATATGAAACCGATAGTATTGCAATGGGTCCGCAATGGGTACACGTGAGGGAAGCTGTTTTTTAAAATGCCACAAACACCGGATATTTGCAATTTAGGAATATAATTCATTGGCAAAATAACAAACCTTAACATGATCAGTTTGAACAAGTAAGGCTAAATTGGCCGAAATGGCATTTAATACATGTTGAGTGAGCATACATCTAGCGTACATTAATTTAAAAATATAAAATGGATGTGGGTGTAAGGCTGGCGCTTCCGAACCCAGGAGACATTCGGTGACCGAGGGCATGCAAAAAATAGGGGTCTTTGGGCGAGAGGCAGTGACATTGCCCAGGGGTTTTCTGGTGACAAATTTGCTAAATTTTCCAAAAATGGGGTCTTTGGGTGAAAATGTCAAACTTTTACGAAAAAAATATGGTGATTTTTGGATGAATTTTTCAAAAATGTCGGGTCTTTGGGTAACAACGATGCTGAAAATGTGGGTTTTAACAGCCTTTACCTCCAAAATGGGGGTTCCCCCAGGGCTAGCTTGCTAACGATCAGCTAAACAGGGTTTTAAAAAGAGACTTTAAAATGCAATATGGAGAGGTAGGCCTACCGTCTTGGCGTCTTTGTATTAAGGTTAATTTGTGAAGCAGTTAATCCTTTATTTGAATATAATCACTTAAGATCAGTATCGATTAAAAGGGATACAAACCTAATAGATACTCAAAATTATTAACGCTGTGTTGACAATAGTTATGGGACAAACTGTAAACATGACGTCACATTGGCCGAGACCTCGCACTAGCAGTGAGATTGTAGTTTACATGGATGCGTTTTCAGTTTTGTCGTCTATAGTAGAATTCAAATTAAGTGAAACTGCTTGCATATTTTTATGGGGTGATATTGATATGAGGGTCCAATCCCTGGCCATGCGGAAACTAGGCCTTTGTCGCCATTGCAAAACATTATTGTTACCATGCTATATAACGTTACTGCACAGAACCGGCTTCCTTGAAACTGATGAATTCAGTTCTACAATGGTCTGTTAATGCCATGGTTGGCCGGGATGTCAAGGAACCCATAATCCACTTTGCGCTAATCTCTTAATACAAGGTTGGCCCATTTTGGATGGCCAAATACAAACTTAGTTGTGTTATGTGTGCATTGATATAAGGATGCATTATTTCTCAAATGCTGTGATAAGGAATGATATTTTGCGGTGTCAAGACTAAGTTATGTTCAAATAACAACAGTTAATAAAATAATTGCTGGTGTTTTCAATCTAAACACCCAAGCTAACTTTGATGTGAAATCAAAGATCAACATTTGAGATCAACATTTATTTATTAGAGATCAACATTTATTTATTACCTACATTACTGTACATTGACATGAATACCATAAAACCTTTTACCTGTGGCCATTAAAATAACCCCTCTTTCCCCTCACGGTAAATAGGTAGACCTAAAACTTTTAACAAGGTCTCGATTATTTTGAAATCTAGTACAATTAGTTAATTCATTTATTGTAATATTGTCACTGTTGAGAATCGTTTTAAAGTTCCCAGGAAATGCAAAGAGAATTGATTGGTTTGTGTCAAGTCTACAAGGAGGGACCAGAAAGCATTCAATATTTGAGTTGGTGATGACATCATTTTGTGGTACCATTGATTTATCAGAGATTAATAGAAATTGTAGGTGATCGTGTGAATCTATTCACGACACTGACTGATAATCAAGAGTTTCACAAATGATGTCACTGGTAGTGTATTCTTTTTTCTGGCCCGTTTATTGCAATGGAATGGCCCACAAAGATTTGGAGTAGGTTTATCATCTCATTTCCTGGGACCTTTAACAGAACATTATTTTCCGTCTTGCTAACCCCCTTTTTTCTGGTACCAAACTATTTTATGTAATTATGTAATTGTCAATTGGCATTTTACGCTCCTTTTCATGCAGAAACTAACATCCACCGGGGTATAGGGTAATTCCAAAGTGATGGAGAGGGGCCCTTCGGGAGATAAGTACCAACATGGCTAGTACGGCATAGGAATATCACAAATACTTGATAATGGTACCAATGGATAGCTATAGTCCTCCTCTTTCCATGATACCAAAATGAGTTCTCATGTCAGGAAAAACTGTATAGAATAGGGACATTCAATTTTTCACCAAAAAATTAGAAATATCCGATTTTCATGCGGTTGTTGGCTGTTACAGTACTTGACGGGAAATGACTAATTTTATATACTCCCTTAATCACTTAAACTGCTGTTTGTTTATTTGCAGTTTTTCTGCTTTACAAAGTGTAATTTTATGTTAGATTTGCAGCAATAAAACGTGAAGATTGTTGAATAACCAGGGTTGACCATGATTTAAAAGTTAAAGTCTGGTAAAATTAAGAACTTTTTTTTAACAGTGTGTACAGTGTGGTTCAAAAAACCTTCGCACTTTTTGATGGACATCTTCATTGCATTTGGGGATCATTGTCAAATTGATCTAACATATTCTAGTCTAGTCAAAATAGGACAAATGAAAACTGCTGGAATGCATTTAGAGAGGTATATTATACTAAAAGTTGAATAATGTAGCCCTTGTGCGTTTGAGTAATTTGCATAAATAGAAAATGGCCGCCATACGATTATGGAAAAGGTATAGATACATATATTTCGACTACTATCAGGAGTATTTCAACAATATTTGCTACTAATTATGTTTTGGGGAACAAGGGATGTAAAACATATATTTTAACCCTTAAATCCAAAACGGCCGCCATACGATTATGGAGAACGGATGAATAGCTATATTTCGGCTACTATCAGGAGTATACACTAATTACAGGTTTGGGAAGAAGGTATGTAAACAAAAATATTTTCAACCCTTAATTTTGTTTGAAAATTATGCAGATATCCAATATGACTGCCATAAAAAATGGGGGGGGGGGAGAGGAAGAAATAGTTATCTGTTCATTTTACTAACTAGTCACTACACCTGACCACTGACCGTCACATACATATGAGAACTGTAAAAACGAGTTGTATTGGTCACAAATTAACATGGGTAACTTCAAAATTGTAGTGGAAACCACAGCAGTTTTCTTGTAGAACTTTTATTGCGCCACACTGTATTAGCCTTCATGCTGTTCCCCGTTCCATTGCTGCTGGGAAAGGGAACAGCAATGAGAGATAAAGAAGTTTGGCAAGAAGTGTGTCACGTATCTCATCGGAAGCCGAAGGAATACGATGCTGATGCTGTACATGATGGTGGCCTACGTTTCCTACTCCCGATGTAGGGCCTATGTGGCAATGATTCACGCTCCGCTGGTGTTCAATATTTACATCCACGGTCTTCTTGACACAATATCCAAGAAGTACAGCTATGCAGATGACTTGGCTATCCTAACACCATTCTTGATTATTTTTCATTACTCAAAAGTAAACTCTCCAAGATGTGTAACGGTGCGTTGCGATCATCAATACTCCAACACGGAACAGGAGCAGATACACCAGCATATTGGATAATTATGGGCCTTACAAACACCACCCTGAACACAATCGTCGGATGCTAAAAACCCACACTATCTTGTGGTACTAGCTACATAGTTGAACAGCTCCCTATGCTTGCAGGCATTCCACTAGCAGCACTTCGTAGCAGCAAGTGTGGCTTTATCCCGTCATGCCATGGAACCAGATTACCTCCTCCACCAAGCCATCACCGGGGTACAAACCTAGCCTAGACTTAAACCGGCGTCCTTCAAGCAGAAAGGACCTACGTAACTCGGCCCACTGGATAACTAGGATGTCGTCAGAGAAGGGGTTATCATCTTCAAACCACTGGTACAGATAATATTAATATATATCACCACGCCTTTAAGGAGCTGCCCAGGATTTGATCTCACACGACAAGCATGGGTAAAACTGAACAGACTACACACTAAAATTGAGTCTGACATGTGGAGGTGGCTTATCGAAGAGCACAGCTAGCGACTACAGAGCAGAGCACGCAAATGGCTTATCACATACATTACTGAAAATACCTCATCTATCGCCCACTAAACGGTCTCTATGGCTTGATAGATGTTGTTGCACACGCAACAACTCGTTTGTGCCTAGCAAACAAAGATCTAACTACTAAGTATAGACTTATGAAAGGAAGCACCATATTAAATATTTACCCCAGGTCAGGTCTAAGGTCATGTCAGGTTTCCTTTGAGGGCATGCTACTAGCATCCTGGTAACCAGTACTACCTGTCCCAGGGCCGAGTTGTCGGCGGCTAAACCGTCACCCCCATTGGGTTTCTAAGGAAATCTGATGAGGAGGGTTGCTGGTTACCCTGGTAGAATGAAAAAGAGGATCTACCTGCAAGGGCATCAGCTCTGGAGAGCTAATGGCGGCCATCCAGCACATGCTGGATTGCATGGTGGGAGTGGTTGCCCAAAGGCTAGGCCCACCGCCGAAAACTGTGGATTGACGTCAGAAGGGCATCCGGTCAATTATCTTTTGCTCCAATAAATCCGCACACAGCAGTATAGCTGAATGTGAGGTGTATCCGGCCACCCTCGTTTAGCGGGGACAAAACCGGATTTAAAACTTTGGTTTAACTAACTACCCCGTGTGATACTATCCAGACTAGCCTTCGAATTAGCCAAAACATTTTTAATGATGATAAGCGTTCTGGTTACCATGTTATCCGTAAACAAACTCCATCTTCATGTTTTGAATGTTTGTCTGAAAATATGGGAATTGCGCAACACTGTTTTGTAGTACGTTTGTTCCGGTGATTAGCCAATCAGAGGGTTATATACCATAGCAACCATGATGTAAAAACCTTCAAAAAGTGCACCTCATAAGCTGCAACACATGGTGCATATCCCTATTTAAATCCCAAAATGCCATTTTTGGCACTTTCCAAAAATCACGAGGCGGACCCCTGTCTTGTGTTTACCGAGAAAGTGCTCCTAGATCTAACAGCACAAATACCGCTACCTCCCTTTTTGCGGTAATCTTCAGGTTGCTAGTCATTTTCCTCTAGGGGCGTAAGGGATATACAGTGTGAGTCAATAAAACTCTACATTGAGGAAATATATTTTTCTGGAAAGGTTAAACGTTATTTTTGCTTGAGGGGTCCGCTCCGTGATTCTTGAAAAGTGGCAAAAATGGCATGTAAAGGATATAGTAACTAAATTCCTCACTATATAGTAACTAAACGTGTTTTTCTTACCATATAGTAGCTAAAAGTGACTTTTTAAGAGATGCTTGAGCTAAAAAGTAACTTTTTAAGAGATTTTTTCAGTAGTGGTGGCACATGTGGATCAGCGCTCGCCTCATAAGCATGAGGTTGTGGGTTCGAGCCCCGCTGTCGCCAATGTGTTGTGCACTTGGGCAAGGCACTTTACCTCGCTTGCCTCTCTCCACCCAGGAGTATAAATGGGTACCGGCATATGCTGGGAATGCAAAACAGACTCGCTGTGCGGGAGGAGTGGCGAACCCCCACAACAACATCATATGAGGGATTCTGGCCCAAACGCCAATGACAGAGGGATGGGCACTCCGCCTGCGGGCGCATCATTTGTAACAGGCTTACTGTATTTTGCGAAACGAAACGAAACAGAACCCCCATTGGATTACACGCTTTATTCCGTTATGCATGTTATGCATGCATGACGGAATAAAGCGTGTAATCCAATGGGAGTTCTGTTTCGTTTCGTTTCGCAAAATACAGTAAGCCAATGTAACATTTATAAGAATGTATGTATGTAACACAGCAATAACACAACAATACAAAAAGTTCAACAACTCAAATATTCGGTATTTCTGTATGTTAAAATGCCATCCATTTGCTTTCACTTTGTTCTTCTTAGTGAGCATTGACGAAGCTGACGAGAATGGGATTCTTATAGTGGAGGAAGGTAGCAACATCAACTTAACCTGTCGTGTGCACGGAACAGAGGGAAGCGCATCGGAGATAAAATGGTACAAGAGCGTCAATGGAAATCAAGTTGAACTACACGAAGAAAAGTACATAGTCAATGACAACACCAGCGTGCTAAGTCTACAGCATGTCAGTGGAATCGGTTTGCAGCATTATCGTTGTGGTTTTGACAAGCGGCATACTGAACTAATTCGACTCATTATTGGAAGTATGTAAATTATTATTATTATTAATACTATTATAAGCTTATGTGTGGGTTAGGGGAAATTCGCTATTCTAATGCACTAATTAATACGTTAGGGGGAAATTTCGTTTTCCCTTAACGTTATCTTTATTCCGTCAAAGGATATGAATATTAATTAATGCAAATTAAAGATAATTCAGTAGACTAACAAAGGATATGAATATTAATTAATCTAAATAATAATAATAATACGAGCTCATTATAGCCTAATGAATAATTCAAATTTCCCCCTAAGTGTCATTCTAAGGTAATTATTATTTATATTATTATTAGTATTAATATATGGCTGTCTACTCATCCGGGTCACTTGTCGGTGCTTAGCCTTTATCCTCGTCCTCGTTGCGCAGTATCACTCCTCGACACACAACACTGCGCGTACTTTCTAATAAGTCCGAATCTTAGATCATCGCAGCCCTGGTTCATCGGAGGTGATAAACGTGTTTTTGAACGAGGCCGTTTGCGTTTGGCACCCTTTATGACCATTTCTTTGGATCGTTTCTACTATGCAAGTGAAACGAATAGGCATTCTAAAATGTGCATGTTATTCCTAATTAGCGGCTACCATTTCAGTCTCCTGCTATTCAGGTAAAAATTCGGCGCGTTTTATACGGCGGCCTATAGGAATCATCACCACAAAATGGCAGCTCTTTAACTTCCCATCACCTCAAAATGGCCGAACTGTGACATCAGCGTAGACAGTCCTATTATCGAGATTCGTAATACGGTGCGCCGCCTAATGTAGCCTCGGAAAGGCGATGTTTTCCCGATGCATCATGGGAAAATCGATATCCAGAGCTGTTTATTTACTGTTCGTTCATTTACTGTCCCTGTACGTTTATACTTTCAATGCAATAGCATTTTGCGTGTTAATGCACACAAAAAAAACGGCTATTTACTGTTACTAAATCCCATTTTTTCTATTGATCACACGGATTCTGTAGTTGAGCTCTTTTCAAGTCTCAATCTTCATATCTTTCATATCTGGCTACTTACCTATCAATAGTTGGTTATTGGGATGGCGATATCGATCCTTGCTGTCGAGCGGGCTGGCAGAAGCAACCACTGGAAACTCACAGAACGAATCAAAATAGATTACAGCAATACATACACAAACCACAAACCGATTTAGGCAATTTGATGTGGGTCGGACATGGGTGTTCCCATACCCAAATACTACCTCATCCTCGTCCGTTATTCATACAAAAACAATTCAGAAATAATTAACCCTTACAGTGGAGTTGATTCTTCGGATTAAGAAAATATTGCTTTATTTTTTCGTCAAGATTTCGTTTATGTTAAAAAACAATGCTTTTACGTATGTTTAAAAACCAATAACGACGTCAAAATTTGGATTTTCTTAGCCGCCACCGCCTGGAATGGCAAACATTATACGATATTGGAGTGACTTTCAAGATATTCTACAAGTGACGACCAACAAAAATTAAAGCTTGAAAAAGAACTACCAATGATTTGCCAAATCAGAAAATCGAGAAAAAAACACACATCAAAAATCTGATTTTTGCATATCTGTAATATAACAAGTATAGTTATCCTTACAAACCCTTCAAGCCCTAAAAGACTAAAAACAACCTAATAAAGAAAAAAATATCGATATTTTAGTCATTACTGTCCATATGAACACTTACTACAACACGTATATGAATGGAGTATATCTTTGAACACTGCTGTTTTCTATAATTTTTGTTGTCATTTTTCATTTGAAAAAAAAATATTCGAATTCTTCAGACTTATCCTTCACTTTTTAGGCTACTCCTGCAAATTTCGAATATTTTGACTCTTTAAGTCATTTTTAGATATGTATTACAATATAATTATTATTCAATGTATGATGCTTCCTGGACATAAAATGAAAACGAATGTTTAAGTTCTTTTAAAGTGTTACAAAAAAAAGGAGATGTGAAACACACAAACTATTTAAAAACTGACTTGATTGCCTTTGAATCAAATTACAACCGTGTGATGTATATAATATATAATATACTCTTATTTTTAAATTCCACAATAATGTAATTAGATGATTTTGGTGAATTTGTAGAATAGAATGAGTCTCCGATTAATATTACCAAATTACAAGCCAATTGTTATTTCCATTCGACAGTTATACCAAGACCTCCAAATGTCCATTGCTTTAGCAGAGATCAACAGACTTATTGGTGTGAGTACAGTGAGGACACAGATACAGGATTGAGGTCTAATTTTACCATGGAGTATACGACAGATACTTTTAGCTATCCCGAGGATGCTGAGTAAGTGGTAGTTCATGAAAACAATAATACCAAGCTTTCTGAATGTTGAGATTTTATTACCTTTATAACTAAATCTTTTTAAAGTGATTTGCTGAATTTAAAGCATGATATTGGGGGGGGGGGGGGTCTACGCATTTTATCCGAAGGTTCGTTTAACGAAGGATGCTATTTCGAAGGTTTCGTTTACCGATAATTAGTTATTCCGAAGGTCGTTTATCCGAGGTTCATTATTCAAGGTTTATTAATCAGGGTGCATTTTTTTGAAGGTTTCATTATCACAAAAAGAAATTACAGTTTATTATCCGCAAATGATGCCTTTTGAAATAGTTCGTGTATTCGAAAATGAATATGGGTACGTTATTCAAAAAAGAGATAACGGTGGGGGTTAAGGGTTTAGGGTTAATATTTCGGGTAGGGCGAAAGGTATATCAGTTAGGGAGTTAGGGGCTCGGTTAGGGTCATTTTCAATAATGACCCTTCGAATAACGAAATTCGGAATTATGAACAGAACCACTATTTCTTGCGCCTAGTTGTCAGCGTAATCGCCTTATTACAGCTATTAAAGGGACCATGGCATAGAACAATATTCAGACATAAGGGAAATGGACACTCACTGAATTACTTCCACAAATTTGAAAACAACTGGTTTTTTACATTTGTAAAAAAATGATGAGTTTTAACTAATATTATTTCCTTGTAAGCTTCAACTTCTCTCTGTCACAGACAGCCAAGGATGTGCTTACTGCCAGCATTTTCTCAAACTTGAATAGCATGCAGTCATCATCTCACAGAACCCATTCCTATTGTAACAACAGCGAGCCGTACGCAGGCTTTATTTTTTTGGGGGGGGTTGGTTTTGGCCCCCCCGGGGGAAAAAAAACCCCCTTCGAAAGTGGACTTTTTTTCTCGAAACCTGGACCTTTTTTTGTCGAAAAAACTGGACCTCACCCCCTAAAATGTTTCTTTTTTTTTATTTTTTGACAGTTTATCCAAAATCACCAAAAAGTGGACTTTTGTGTCGAAATTTCTTCTTAAATTTTTGGACCTTTTAACAAAAAATCCAGCACCCCCCATCCGTATCATGTAGTTTGGGCATTATCAGAGTGTAAGCCACTTACTGTACATCAATACATCTAATGTATGGTGCATTTACTCTTCTAAAATATGGTACTACGGTACTCGATTGTAAGTTCATACGTGCTGGTAATAAACTATTCAAAACATTTCAACAAATTTTCAGCACAAAAGGAAAACTCAACTAACCTTGAATGTTCTACGTGTAAACACACGTCTTCATCAGAAGAGGTCACGATTTCTCGCCATATGTCTAGTGGTGCAGCGTTTAAGTCGCTTTACAGCGCTATCTGTCCCGTTTGCCCTCTATACATCGAGTTTGTGTTCTCTATATGGGAGTTTGACATAAATCATGTCCAATTTTACGCTCCACGTATCAAATCATGGCGAGTTCCCGCGCATGCGAGTTTCACGCGCGGTGTATCGAGTTTTCCTCGCCATATGTCGAGTGTTGCAGCGTTATATGTAGAGTTGACAGCGCGCTATCTGTCCAGTTGCCATCTATACATCGAGTTGTGCTCTCTATATGGTGAGTTGACCCAAATCATGTCCAGTTTTACGCTCACGTATCAAATCATGGCGAGTTTTCCCGCGAATGTCGGAGTTCATGCGCTGTGTATCGAGTTTTCCTCGCCATATGTGAGTGTGCAGCGTTATATGTCGGGTTACAGCGCTATCTGTCCAGTTGCCATCTATACATCGAGTTGTGCTCTCTATATGGTGAGTTGACATAAAGCTGTCCAGTTTTACGCTCCACGTATAAATCATGGCGAGTTTTCCCGCGCAGTGTCGAGTTTCACGCGATGTGTATCGAGTTTTCCTCGACATGTCGAGTGTGCGCTCTATATGGTGAGTTTACAGCTTATCTGTCCAGTTTGCCCTCTATACATCGAGTTGTGCTATCTATATGGTGAGGTTTGACACAAATCATGTCCAGTTTTACGCTCCACGTATCAAATCATGGGGAGTTTTACCGCGCATGTCGACGTTTTCACGCGCTGTTGATCGAGTTTCCTCACCATATGTCAGTGTGCAGCGTTATATGTCGGGTTTAACAGCGCTATATGTCAAGTTTGCCCTCCATACATCGAGTTTTGCTCTATATATGGTGAGTTTGACATAAATCATGTCCAGATTTCCAAAATCTCGACATGATTTTTCTCAACATGAGGAAAACTCGACATGATTTTTGGTGTATGTAAAAAAAAATATGTCGAGTTTGATCATGTTGATGAAAAAAAGATCATGTCGAGTTGCTAATGTTGAGAAAAAAATCATGTCGAGTGTGCCCATGTTGGAAGAAAAAAAAATCATGTCCAGTTTGACATGTTGAAAAAAAAATCGGCATGATTTATTTTGGACATGTTTATTCTGGACATGGATTTCTTGAAACCTCGCACATAGAGGTTCAAACTGGATGTTATGGCAAGCGCTGTAAACTCACATATGCGGGGTAAAAGTCGATATACAGCGCATGATGAAACTCGCCATGATTTGATTACGTGGAGCGTGCCAATTGCCCCTGATTAAACGCGACCAGGGTCTGGAATACAGCCATCCTTATATAATGTCCTGATTCGACCCAAGGTCAACAGAGGTCAAAGAGGGAAAGTCCCTCGCCAATCCCTCCAAGGACATGATCGAACGTGTGGTTACACATCGAAAATTCAAGGTTAGTTGAATTTTCCTTTTGTGCTGAAAGATTGTTTGAAAAAAACGGTTTGAATGCTACAAACTAAGACTACTAACTGAAGGGGGAGCTTTTTATTTGCAGAGCACAGGAGTATATTTGGATATTTGGTTCCAAGTTGTTTTGTGAATGGCACTTCTATGCCAAAATCAAAATAAAATCTGATGCCCAAATTTTTCCTCGTTAGTACTTTCTTCAACAGCAAAATATAGTTCGGTATATACTTATATCTCGAGTCCTAGACAGGCATTAATGCATGATACCACCGCAGCTTTTGGCGCTAGCCCATAGGCCTCCTATTGGTGTGTAATAATTTACATAAGTCTAGATGATGTGCTTGACCTATGACGTCACTTGTTGACATTCATGACGCCCTCTGGTGTTTTCTGGCAGGAAAAATATTACAGTTAGTTTCTGTGACAGGACCACATAAAATCTGGTTTAATAAATTACTTGCAGAATCTTTCCTGATCTACATGGGTCACAAAATGCAGCTGGTAGCATTAGCTTATTATGGATTATAAGAAAGTTAGTATTATTTTATTCGAAACAAAAGTACAGCAAAAAACAGAAATTTCCATGACAAGTATAGGTGCTTTTGCATGCCAGTTGCTCTCTACACCAACAGGGGCGCCATAACATAAACAATGTAAACATCAATCTATACCGTAACACCAATGTGTTCTGCAAATTATATATCTACACCAGATGATTGATTATCTGTCGGGGTGTTTGGGGGCAATTTGTTATAAGTATTTCTCAGGGGGTGATTATATCGGATAAATTGACTGGGTAGTGTTTTCATTATGAAGAAGAAAGCGACATTATTGATTTAACCTGCTCGGTTCACAGGGCCGGAGTAACTAAGACAGTGATGAGAACACTGAGATTTGATATTGGGAATTATCTAATTTGAACAGTTTGGACAAATTAATAACAGCATAAAGTATACCTAATGAGTTCTGGGACTATTGGATATGTCGAGTGAACTTTAAATTGCATGCATGCATGACCAAAATTCAACCTTTTTGAATCATTGACGGAAACAATCTGAGAGGCGCCGTTCAATTTTGGATAGAATCGGAGGAGGGCGTGCAATGTCGGAAAATTCGGGAAAGAATAGATAAATAAAGTGCAGTTGCGTGTTCAGGTGCAAAAAAAAAATGCGATTTTTGATGATTTGAAAAACTAAATTCAGACTATTCTACCAACTTTGCCGACCTATCGTCCGTAGAGTATGGAAGTTCGAGGCGGGGGGTATGCTTTGTGTAGTGAGAGGCAAAACTATTGTTAACTGGAACACCTACAATCTTGGAAAAAGTGTTGGCCACCACCTTTCTTACGTACAGTAAAATCGTCACCCTCTCCCCCGGACCAAAGTTGAAAATCTGAATTGTTTTACAGTGCGTCTAACAGTACCCAACATTGATCTCGCGTGGGGAGGAAGGGGGGAGGTTAGGTTTAGGGATTAGCAAAAGCTTCAAGCTTGATACCAAAAAAAGGTCAATTTCGTACCTTTAAAAATGGCCCCGAACCGAATCCCGAATTATTTCAATTGTAAAAGAGCTGATTTCCAAAGGGTGTGCCAACTTAATTTGAACAAAGATGTAGACACTATGAGTTAAAATTGTCATCACCAAAGACACAGTCAGTGGGTCTGTTACTATACAGGAATGGACTTGAACTGACCTTGTTTGATTGGTATTAAGTATCATACCCAAAACAAGGGGTGTATTTTCTAATAATTGGTGAATGAAAGCTACGGAACGGTGCCAATGGAATTGAGATTTTACTAGCTCATAGTGAGATCGCTCTAAATGGCAACGCCTCCATCAATGGAACTACAGGCTCTCCCAAAAATGATAGCACTCGAAACAAAGGCATTTTGTTAAAAAGAAATGTATGCATGGGTCTTTGTTTGGTGTTCCAATAACATAAGTTTTTATTTGTCATTTATTTTATTTCATCTGATACGTAAAACAAAAGATATGCTTCATCAAATATGAGAAATGGTCCGATTTCTACCTTAAAGCAATACAGCACATTTTTGAAGAGCGTACTCAATTTTCCAAATATTTAGAGATTTTTGCAGAGTTATATTGGTAATTGGCTAGTAAACTGTACCTGTGAATGGTAGAGCTCAAAATTCTCTATGTGTTGCAAAAGAATGAATTTGTAATTAGAATAATTAATATCGGAGATCTCCGATAATACTGCTGCAAACGTCCTTCAAATATGAATACCCAGGAAAATGCAACATGTACGTGTCTACGCTCTTTTACTAGTTATTCCGTAGGTTCAGGAAAGTTAAGTTAGAGGTCATTTTTGTGAGGTGCCACTATTTCATCATGAACGGACATAAAATTGGCGTTTCCTGCCCCGCTGTTAAATTATAATCGGGATCCCGATTGTACACAATCGTTCTTTTATGACAACTACGCTTTTTTGAGCATTGACGTTCGCAGGTATAGTTTATTAGATAGACATTTAGCAACACAACTGTGCAAAAATCTGCATTTTGAAAATTAGGAACGCTCTTCAAAAAATGTTCCATTATTGCTTTAATCATTACACAACATGAATACACTTGACTTCAGAGCACATCTTCTTTCCATTTTAAAAGGAAAACAAAAAAAATCTTGCTGTGTTATTCTGTTGAAAGAAGACTTCGAGATTCCTCTACCCGTGTTTTATCAAGTTTTCATCTTTTGATCTACCACAACGGCTCTTCTAACAAGAGAGATGTTGACTTGAGTTCTTGCCTTTCTGGTCCATTCTGGGTCTTTTAAGTGTTGATCCTTGTACGGGTGCCTTTATTTTCAATTCCGTATGCTTGACTAGTCCATGTAGGCTTATCATAAGAGGTTTCTTTTTTGTTTGTTTGCGTGCTTTTGTTCTTTATTCTGTCTACAGAATCATAGGTTTCCTTGAGAATTCAATACGGAAGCGTCTGTGACTGTTTCTTTGGTTTGGGTTGGTGTGGTTTTAGCATTCTATGTAATTTGGAGAGATTTGATGATGCTAAGTCTGCTAATGAAAGTGAATTGACTGATTATTTTTAAAAACACATATCAAAGTATCCCTGATCATAAAGACACTGTACACAATTGATTGACCATAATGAAGTTTAAAAGGGACTGTCAATGTCTTCAGTAGGTTCAATAGTCAATCAATAACTTCCAATTTGAGTATGTCACAAAATCATGTTTCCCGCAATCTTACAAACGTAACCAATACAAATCGGACCAATCCGATTTTGCACTCTCCTATTTGACGAAGCATATCTTTTGTTCTAACTATTGGATTGAAATGAAATAAACGGCAAATAAAATCTTATTTATCTGGCCTTAAGAGCATACCAAGGAAAAATCCATTCGTATAGGTTTTGAACAAAATGCCTCTGTCCCGAGTGTTAACATTTTTTGACAGCCTGTATGTCTATAATTTAAACATTCCTTTGTATATTATTCAATCCAGTTGGACCCAATGTACTGAGCATAGAAACTCTACCAACAAGTGCTATGTGAGCGGTTCGAAGTTCGAGCAGAATATACGCGTCAACCACACAAATGCTCTAGGAACAGGATCAACAACCGTCTTATTTTACCCTATGCGAGGTGAGAAACATAAAAAGGCGCAGCTTTTTAGATGTGGGAGGGGACATGAATGTTTTTTGAGAAAAAGTAAGTTAGTGTAAAAAAATCCCGTCTAGAAGTCGAAACCCTTTTAATATCAAAAGGAAAAAAGAAAATTATCACTTTTTTTTTTACTGAAACTTAATTTGAATTGTAGTTGTGTTATGGCAGTTTATGTCATTTACTTCAAAAGTAAGATTTAACCAACTTCTTCCAGAGATTATGGTATGTTGAAATGAAAAGAAAAGTCACGAAAACAAGAAGTTAGCAAATATGAATTGGAAATATCTGCTCAAGAACATCAAATGTATTTGTCTCATTAAAACGTTGGCTCCGTTGGCCAAGGGAAAAACAATACTGGTGTAAACGAGAGAGAGAGAGAGAGAGAGAGGGCCGGGAGAGAGGGAGAGAGAAAAAAAAATCAGCCAGATCAAAACTTTCATGCCTCTCTCTGGATATGTAATGGCGCGCCAATAAGTCACTTCGTTTTCTATTCACAGCATGGCCAGAAAAAAACACAGTCATGTATATAATTATGATGATTGAGCACATTATGTACAAGATACGTAGTCATGGTAGTAGGGTTATAAACGAGAATCCCATTGTAGAAGTTTGGGGACGAAGGTTTGAAGATGTTTATCTATAGTTTGAAGGGTGCTGTATCAGACTTTTTGGGTCCAACCTCTGGAAAATGTGGGGAACTTTGTAAAATAAGGGGGTAAAATTAGTAAAAAAAAAGTTTAGTTTGTCTAGGTTCTGACCTTTAGTTAAGCAGGTACAGCCCTGCTTCAGTATGACCAGGGCAATATAATTTGTCACCGGTTTCAACAAAATCTGAGCACTGGATTTTTTTTGCCCCAGAATGACCTTGAACCTTATTAGGCTGTAGTCCGTGTAACTAAGGTGGGAACCTATACAAATAATAAGACAAATACATTCGTGTATATTTAAAACACATTTACTTGATTTCAAAATTACCCCTGTACTAGTTTTACCCCCTTATTTTACAAGGTTCCCCACATTTCCCAGAGGGTGGACCCAAAATTTCTGATTCAGCACCTTTTAAACTATAGAAAAACATCTTCAAACCTTCTTCCCGAAACTTCTAAAATAGGATTCTCGTTTATAACCCTTCTAACGTGTTGGTGTCGGAGCACCAATGCATCGCCCCATTAACACTTTAAAAGTGCACAAGGTCTTTTGCACTCTCGTTGGTGCGGGGGGGGGGGGGGGGCACTGCGTTGGTAGGGGAGCACTCTGAAAAGCCTATTCTCATAAGAATATTTCCGTGAAATTTGGCACACGTAATGACTATCCAAAACGTTATTATTATTGACAATTTGAAAAATATCGATTGGTTTGGAAACATTAATTTCCATGCGCGCGAAAAGAGGCCATTTTGTTTTTGCTTTTTCTCGAATATTATGCACTAAAAATTAATTAACGGTTGTTTTTAGTTAAAAAAGACCAAATTGATAGATGTAGAACAGGAAGGTAGGGGTTAGGATTTTTTATGAACCTATTTCTAAACCATGTATTTTACCGTTCATTTGTACAGGGAAATGGATTCCGGGCTTATTTAATGATATTACATAGAGGCATGTAATTAGTTAATGAAACATTAGCAATTTTGATAGTAGCATCAACAGGTCAAAGGTCACATATATGCGAAAAAAAATTGTCAGGGACAAAATTAGTGCATGGGGGTGGTTGTTTAATTACAAAAAATGGTCAAAAAATATTATTGCGTTTATAAGGGGACGCGCGAAAAACGAAATCCCTGGTCCACATGGACCCTGTTTATGCATGTGTGAAATATAAAGCTTAATGAAACCATGCTTGTTCGTGTATGTCATATCATGGGGTAGCCCTGATATAAATGCATCTTTGCCCCCCCGTGATACCGACCAATATGCCTGACTCACAACTAAATAACAAGTACTATAGCAATGGGTAGGGCCTAAGCCCACTTTTTCAGAGTTTGAAAAATACAGGATTATTGGAATGGGTGAAAGGCTCTGGACGCCAGATAAAACATCAGAAAGGGATGACCGGATCCTCAGAATTATTGCTAAAGGTGCAGTCACATAGAAGACATAGTTGGTATTAAATGAAAATGACGCAAAAGGCTCACAACAATAACTGTTGGAAATGCTTCGAAACGGAGCTACATTGATGAATTTTCAATACCCGTATTTCTTCAAAAAGGGAAACGAAGACCTTGTCTCCCAAAAAAATCGGAATTTCATAAAAAAGTATCTTTGTTTCCTCTATATAAAAGACTTTCAATCGATGATATGCACATTACCAGCCAATTCCATTGTTCTTTGAAAGAACAAATTTAAACGCTTAATTCGCGGATGCTGTTAAGTGCGTTATGCTCTTTCCATTTTTTGGACCCGAATTATAAGGTATGGATAACATAGGACCTAGTATTGAACCCAGAGGAACCTTGACGTTCAAACTTGCTTTTTGTGTTTTCGTTTGATGTTAGTTTTGCATAAATTGAATTATTCATTAATTGGTGTAATGCAACATTGTGTTTATACAGGGTTGTCTCAAAAATAATTGTGCTGTGATTCTCAGGACTTGCGCCTTCTTTGGAATCACCCAACCGTGATTTTTTTGTTGCCAGCATGTAGCATAGTCTGTTATCTTCTTTTCCTGCAAAAATTAGAAACTTCCATCAACACTTAATGCAAATATCGGCAATTATGCAAGACCATGCTTTTTCAACTTCTGCCAATGAGATTTACACAGTTAAGGAGTGAAGAGAAAAACCTGGGCTGAGATTCAGCCAATAGCTCTCTAACCATAAATCGTATACTACATAAACTTACACAGTGGTGTCCTTGCGACAAAATAAACTATTTTGGTATGCCTTTCAGCAAAATTGGAGCATTGTTATAGTTGACCAATCGTACAGGTCCATATGCAGAATTTATTTGGGGTGTTCGTGAAATATTGAGAGTGGACATTTTCGGGGGCGGGGTCTCCGCTTGTGTAGATATTTACGTACAAGTTGACCTACCCCTCTCCCAAATTGTCCTTTCGGGATTTTTGAACACTTCATCACCAGAAGAAAACTTTTGTCAAATTTCATCTAAACTAGCTTAAATTTTAGACAGTTTTCAAAGAAACCAGTAAAAAAGTGGCCCATTTGAATTTGAGGGTATGACCGCAAGCCGTACGTACGAGCCTGCCTAGATCACCTTTCATGACCCCTACTTTACTTAAGCTACCCTGCCAGAGTTTTCACCATAGTGAAGTAATCCCTAGTGAAGGCTAGACGCCTCTTTCTCCAAGTTGTACCAGCAACTACAACTTTGGGGAAAGACAGACATGTGCATGTGCATACTAGGGATTTTTACACACTGGCTTACACAAAAAAGGATGATGGACATCAGAGCGTGAAATTTGGATCATGAAAGGTCATAGGGCATCAATTAAAGAATGCTTCCATTTTGTAGAAAAAAGCATTCTGAATTGTTTGCCTCGGTCATAAGGATTCATAAAATGTGTACTTTAATTGATGCTCTCGATTTCTCCTCTCACTCCTTAACTGTGTAAATCCCATTGGCAGAAGTTGAAATGGCATGATCTTGCATAACTGCCGATATTTGCATAAGGTGTTGATGGAAATTTCTAATTTTTGCAGGGAAAGAAGATAACGGACTATGCTACATGCTGCCAACAAAATTTTCACAGTTAAGTGATCCTAAAGAGGGCACAAGTCCTGATAATCACAGCACAATTTTTTTTGAGACACACTGTACATGTACTTTAAAAAATAAACTTTGCTTTAAGTGAACATCCATCCATCCATCCATCCATCCATCCATCCATCCATCCATCCATCCATCCATCCATCCATCCTACACTGTTAAAAATCTTCTTTAATTTACTTTCTCTCGATATCGATACATCCCCCAATTCGTCCATGCATTTGTCCATTCATCTGTCCCGCCTATTAGTTCACTTGGACATGTTTCGTTGATGGATAAAAAAAAAAAAAAAAAAAAAGGGCATCAATTAAAGAATGCTTCCATTTTGTAGAAAAAAGCATTCTGAATTGTTTGCCTGGTCATAAGGATTCATAAAATGTGTACTTTAATTGATGCTCTCGATACGATTTATGGTTAGAGACCTATAGGTAAAATGCTCAGCCCAAGATTTCTCCTCTCACTCCTTAACTGTGTAAATCCCATTGGCAGAAGTTGAAATGGCATGATCTTGCATAACTGCCGATATTTGCATAAGGTGTTGATGGAAATTTCTAATTTTTGCAGGGAAAGAAGATAACGGACTATGCTACATGCTGCCAACAAAATTTTCACAGTTAAGTGATCCTAAAGAGGGCACAAGTCCTGATAATCACAGCACAATTTTTTTTGAGACACACTGTACATGTACTTTAAAAAATAAACTTTGCTTTAAGTGAACATCCATCCATCCATCCATCCATCCATCCATCCATCCATCCATCCATCCATCCATCCATCCATCCTACACTGTTAAAAATCTTCTTTAATTTACTTTCTCTCGATATCGATACATCCCCCAATTCGTCCATGCATTTGTCCATTCATCTGTCCCGCCTATTAGTTCACTTGGACATGTTTCGTTGATGGATATATATTTTTACTGAGCATATGTTGCTTATTAAGCCAGCAAACAAACACATTTTTTGTTATTCTGCAGACGCCATTCCAAGTCCAGTTACTAGCTTAAAAGTCGTCGATGCGACTAGTCGGACTCTAAGAATATCCTGGAATAAACCAAGCGAATGGACCTTTTCTGCACTGAAATATAAAATCACATACACTGCAATTGGTCGTTCGGATAGTGGACAAGTAAGTATTCCAAAGACCAGTATTTTTGGTTGGGCTTTTCTGGGCATAGTTTAGGCCCAGTGGCTTTGAAATCTCATGGAATTCTCTCTTGGCGACTGGAGCACCAGAGAATTGCAAAGTTAACCGAGACTTACCTGGAAGTTGAAGGTTGACTTCAGTTCTCTGGTGCTCAAGTCGACATCGAGGGAATTGTGCATGCCGCTCCCTCTCTTGTGGAGGTACTTTTGCGAGGCTTTTCTTCATGTAATTTTATTTGGCATCACAATTAATTTTTGCATTATCTTAAGAGTTTATGAGTTAGGCATTACTTTTAATCTGTGCCGAACCTATTTTTTGACAAAACTGACGGTGGTGCTAAATGCACAATTCCCTTGATGTTGACTTGAGCACCAGAGAACTGAAGTCAACCTTCAACTTCCAGGTAAGTCTCGGTTAACTTTGCAATTTTCATCCCTCTTCTTCGGGGAATTTCGACCAATTTCAGTAATTAATGTAAATTTGATTTTTTGGGGTGCTACGCGCGTATTTCATCAAACAAATCACCAGACGACTTATGAAGTTTATCCCCTCTGACGGGACGACTTGGGAATTTTCCTCCAGCTGTGGTGGGACGATTTTGGAATTTTGCCCCCTCTGGATCGATTGCATATACGCCACTGGGAGCACGATGTATTTTTATGGGACAAAAGCATTTGAATAGATCCAGGCTATTTGATTTAGGGTGGTTATTCCAGTATGGTTATAATTTGCACAATGTCAACCAAATATGTGGATTTTGTAGTGGTTACTTCTGGTTTTCATAGAGTTGTTTATACTTTGTGTGTACAAACATTGAAGAACAAATATAATAACATACAATTTTGTGTCTGGGGTGGGAATCGAACCTACAACTTATGGATTGCACACATAATTATAAATAGCGCCACTATGAGACGAGTTGAAAATATATGTTCTGGGTACACGATTTCGGGCCAAAATTGCCATTAATTAGCTATTTTATCTGCATTTAGAAACACATGACTTGAAGCGGCCTTTTTTGGTATCTCCTCGTTCGATAACTCTGATTGATATGGATAACTAACCCTCATATAACCGCGGGTGGGTGTGTTGCATCCCCTCAAATCCCCCTCTGCAAACAAATGCGCGATTGTGTCGCACAATTGTTTTAGGTAATCGTTTTTAGTGAAAAAAAAATCGGACCCACCCCACCACATTACCCAGGTGTAGGGTAAGCCGCCAAATTTGAGGTGTGGGGAAGGAGGGGGGGGGGGATAAGCCTCCTATACAGGCTGTCCCAAAAATGTTAACACTCGAGACATAGGCATTTTGTAAAAAAAATGAAGTACGCAGGGATCTTTGTTTGGTATGCTCTTAAAGCTCCTTAAATAAGCTTTTATTCGCCGTTTATTTCATTTAATGCGATATGTAGAACAAAAATATATGCATCGTCAAAAAGGAGAGTACAAATTCGGGTTGGTCTGATTTGCAATAGTTGCATTTGTAAGATTGAATGAAACATGATTTTGTAAGATATTCAAAATTGGGTTATTGATTATTGATTGGGTTATAGGTCATTATTGTCATAAAGTGTGATCATCGTCTTTATGATTAGC
>JAMKCH010003824.1:0-34524 GCA_023653785.1 Ophioderma brevispina
CTCAATCCACAGCCTTGTCACCCCTACTACCTAAAAAAGTTGAAATTTTTATATTTGGCACGTGATACAAACAATATGCTCATTATGTCTAATGTGCCATCGAATCAACTGGAATGTTTTCTTGAGGATAATGAACTCTAAATTAGCAGTGATTTAAAAAGTAATCTAAAAGTTTTAAAGAAATCTAATCTTATCGGAAAATGTTTAAAATTCAAACCTTATAGCTTTAAAACCAACTGGGTTTTTTTTAATCTGTTGGATAACTTTTAAAAACTTTTACGATTTAATTTTTTTAACTCCTTTTTTAATTGCAAAACGCAGAGATTAACTTTTAAACCGTAATAGAATTAAAAGTTAATCTTATCGATTATTTTTAAATCGTTAGTTTGATTGTCCCTCCTCAACACCCGTTGGATTTTACTTTTTCATGGATTAATATTTTTTAATCTTGGCACTTATGTGTGCGCACAGTACGCACTAACTGTATGCGCCAAGAATCTTTTTTCGCATAGATAATGCGGCAAGATTAAAAGCATATTGGTTTCTTGTCCACATATTCTCCTAATGCGTACCGTGTCGCACACATCAGTATTAAAATATTAATCCATGAAAAGTATATCCATACGGATTGTGAGGATGACCATCGCAACAACGATTAAAATAAATTTGTAAAGATTAACTTTTAAATCATTAAGAGTTAAAAGGTTAATCTATTAGTTTTGAAATTTAATTTTTAAAAAGGAGTTAAATTTGTAATCGTAAAATTTTTTAAAAGTACTCCAATAGAATTTAAAAATAAAACCCAATTATAAGCTAAGACGTTTGAAATTTTAAACCATTTTCGACTTAATTTTTAAATCTAAGTAAGATTAGATTCTGTAAAACTGTAAGATTTACTTTTTAAATCCCTGTAATTTAGAGTCATTGAACCCTAAACAAAGGTATCACAAATGCACCTTTTGTAAATATGTTTTAATCATAAAAGAGACATTTCATGGTGGTCAAACAAGCTGCGTATCTTGTATGCACAGAAATTCAAGATTGTGTAAATTGTGACAGCATATTGCTTTTATTAGCTTTGACCTTAAGGTGCTTTCGTGATCGCTGTGCAACCATCATTTTTGTGTCGTCCTTAAGGCAGGAAGACAGCATATGGAACACTTGTCCACTGTAGTCTGTTGTTGTTGTGATGTCTGTTGATGTCACTTTGTCCACTGTAGTCTGTTGTGAAAATGGTTAACACTTGCCTGTAATATCCTCATACTTGTGATGGATTTAAACCAACTTTGATCACAGTGCAGACATGGCAATCCCCATTTTTTGATGAGGTCAAAGTCCTGCCAAGGTTCAAAGTGCATGCGAGGTCAAGTTGAAAATAGCTGAAAATGTAAAATAAACCTCATTTGAAGTTGATGTTAAATCATTGGAACAAACGTGAATCATCGGTGCAACAGGGATCCATCATTTTTGATGAGTCAAAGGTCACACACCAAGGTCGAAAGGTCACAGCGACAAGGTCAAGATGTACACACCAGGTTAAAGGTCATGTGAGGTCAAGTTGTAAGATAGCTGACTTGTAAAATTGACCGCGACTTTGCAAATTTGAAGTTCAATTGGAACCAAACTGGTTTATGGAGTTTAGTTTACATCCTGCAAACCCTCATTGTTTCTAGTCCCAAGGTCACATATCAGGCAAAGGTCGTATGGTAGGCCTATCCTTCACTAACCGCGATGGCAGGCGATACAAGCGGTTGGAGGGAACCGAGGGATTTTTGTTTTTATGGTGCACGAGAAATCCAAAGAAGTGTAGTCTTAAACTATAGTGATTCTGACAGTGGGCACATGCGTCCGGTTGGATTAAAAAAAAGTTGTTTTTTTGGGCCCAACCCGCCACGGCTCAAAGTTGTGTAGTTGAGCCCCGCTTGTGGCCAATGTTGTTTCGCCCTGAGTAAGCAGTTTATTCTTAATTATTCATCTCTACCCAGTGGGTGTATGTAAAGGGGTACTGGCAATGCAATGTGGAAGGTAACAGACTCGCTATATAGAAGTGTTGCAATCCCCCACATTAATTATGATGGAGTTCGGCAGGACCAGATTCTACCATGTAATGTTGCAGCCTAATCGCTTTGAAAGAGTTATGGGCACTGTGTTCACCATCTCCGTCCCTTTACCTTTTTACTGACAGTGCATTTTGCTTTATGTTTGTTTGTGTGATAGTATCCACAAGTCATTGGGAATGGCTTTGTGGTGGTGCCAGGATTTGTTCAGCTTGTGTGCTTATCCGGGGACGGAGGTGTATCCATGCATATGGATGCTCCTAACATGGCTCGTTATTTGAGGCTGGGGCGGGATTGGGAACAGTCAGCGTTACACCTACTCTTATTCGACCCGGACTGCGATGTACATGTACAGTTGGTGACTATCTGTACATGGGACCGACGGCTTAACGTACCCTCCGAAGGACGGGATGCTTTCAGGATCCATTTGCCCAATTCCAAGTGAACCATGGAGGAGGTAGGTAATGCTGTAAATCATAGCTGGTATATAGATCAAATCCAGAATTAGTAGTACCCGAATAAATCCATCAAGTGGCCACGACCCCACGGGATTCGAACCCGGGAAATTTTGATGGTAAATTTGCGCCAGAGGCAAGCACCTAACCGGCTAGACCACGCTCTCCCACGATTTTTTGGTAGAAATGTTTGAATCTGCTACCCAATTGGCCATTGTGTGCACACGTGGATATAAAAATTCAAAATTTCTCCAAGAGCAGGTCAAATTGCAGAAGGATTACGTACAGACTCTAGTAGGCCAACGGTTTCAGATGTGATATAAAATCAACTTTTTATGGTTAATCGGGGGGGACACAAAATGTCCTGAATTAACAGAAGAAGAAGAAACTATAATATTTTTTTAAATCCCCTTATGGCCATACATTACAATTTGTTTTAAACAAAGTGGACCATTTTAAAAAGATTTTGACCATCTATGTTCACATGTAATATGGTTTGTCATACGTGTCCTAGTAAGCATAGTGTGAGGTAGCCTTGGTATAACGTCTCTTCCCGACCTTCCTCCCGCTCACTCTGACCACAAGCCCGATTCACCTACCATGTTTCCTGGTGTAGGACATGGTCATCATCCTTTTGAACCCAATAATACTGCTATGGGGCTTCCCACCCAAAAAGATCTCTGACTCGAAATGCCCCAAAAGGAGCTTCCGAACATATTCTGCCCTATTTTGACAAGTTTACCAGGGGGTGGAGGTTGGTAGGTAGTTGTGTCATGTCTTGTAGAATAGATTGGCAATGACAATGGTTTACAGTCATTGATTGATACGAATGGATAGGTTGCTGGATTTGTCAGGAAATTGGCAAAAATGACACCCCCCCCAAATGTATAACTGAGGGGTTAGAATAGAATTTGACACAGATGTTTGATGACGGTTGATTTTGAATTGATTAGTGGTCATTTACATCATTGCCTCACAGCTGTTTGAAAGTTCATTTACTGTGAAAAAACAAGAATAAAAAAAAAATATTCCAAGGCGACACACTTTTGCCGTCTAAGTGGAGTATTTATGCCAGTATAATCTACATCCTGTGTAAATTTGATGAAATTTCATTGTGGGCAAAATATGATTTTTTTCCAAAAAAATCTAGTGTACACGTCTTTCTATGGGAAATAGGCAATAGGGGCGCCTTTATAACATACAAATAGACCTTGTGTAGGCCTTTATTGGGCAAGATTCCCGCCAATGATTTCTGATTTTTGAGGACCGGGTAATAGTGGTCTTGAATGTCCCTATTATTTATATAAGTGTCCCAAAATTGTGTCGCAACTGCCCTTAAATTGCTCTAAAAAATAGAGATTACTTTGCACAGGGTCAAACAGCTTGTGCATGGCAAAAGGATAAACAAGGAAAACAAGCTCTCTTTTTCCACTGTCATTTCCTCTCCCTTCCTTCTTCAATTCCAACCCTTTTTCCTTTTCTTTTTGGTCCCCCGCCAACTTTTGTTGGCGAAGGGGAATATAGAAATGCTCCCCGTCCGGGTGTGCGTGGTGTGTGTCCACACTTTTTGTTTTTTAGTGATATCTTTGGAAACTAAGCAAGTTGATGTCCATCTTCGCAACAAGATGTATCCCAAGTACGCATTGGGTGGTAATCCGAAGTGGGTCATGTGTAGGGGTCAAAGGTCAAATGAGGTCAAAAATATGGTAAAACATAGGGTTAAGATGCTATAAACCGTGTCAACACAATATCTTTTGATCTAAGCAAGTATGGGTTTATGGGTTGTCCATCTTGCACAATATAGTTGCTAGTAGCGGCGGTGGATGAGTTAGGAGATGGTTAATTGTGCATAGGCAAAGGTCAAATATGGTCAAAATCATTAAGAACCATATCAATTGTGGTATAGGATGATGGAACTGGTGGGTGTGGTCAACATTCAGTGTCCAAAATTGTGAAGGTCAAATTTCAAGGTCATGTGGGGTTCATTCAAGCGTCAAATCCCTAACATGTGGTAGGCTGATGAAACTTGGGGGTGGTGCATCAACATTCAGGGCCGAAAATTTTTGAAGGTCATTTCTAAGGTCATGTGGGGTCATGTCAAGGCAATCCCTAAAATGTTGGTTTAGGATGATGATGAAAACTTGGTGGTGCAGTCAATATTCAGTGTCAAAAATTTTGAAGGTCATTTCAAGGTCATGCAGGGTAATCCAAGGTCAAATCTCTAAAACATTGTAGGATGATGAAAACTGGTGGGTGTGCGCTGCAAATCGGTGCCAAAAATATTTGAAGGTCCATTTCAAGGTCATTGGGGTCATCAAGGTCAAATCATCAAAAAACTGTGTAGGATTGATGAAAACTTGGGGTGCATAGATCTCAATTTTTTCAGTGCGAAAATTGTGAAGGCTCTATGTCAAGGTCATGCGGGGTCATCCAAGGTCAAATCTCTTAACAGTGGTAGGAATGATGAAACTTGGTGGGTGTGCTCAACATTCGGTGCTGAAAATTTTGAAGTCATTTCAGGGTCATGCAGGTCATCCAGGGTCAAATCTCTAAAAACATGTGGTAGGATAGGATGATGAAAAATTGTGAATGTGTGCGGTCCAATTTCAGTGCAGAAAATTTGAAGGTCATTTCAAGGTCATGTGAGGAAGTGGCGTGGTCTAGCGGTTAGCAAGCTTACCTCTGGAGCAAAGGGTCCTCGGATCGAATCTCAGTGACACACTTGCTGGATGTAATTCGGGAACTCAGTTGGGATTTGATTTGTATAACAGATATTGATTAAAAACCTGAATGCCACTTTCCAATGGTAATTGGAAATGGGCAAATGAACCCATGAAAGCTGCATTACCATCCGGGTGTTTTCGTGGAGGTGTTGAATGCTTGCAATATGCGCTTGTTTAAGCGCTTGCCTCCAAGTTGCCCATTGTTTCTTGTCTGTAATATTAAGTTGTAAGTCTTAGACAATTTGGCCGTACAGGCCACCGATGTTGGATTAAAATAACCTTGATATTATTATCATTGTCAGCCAAGGTCAATCAATATGCCTGGTTGTATGGTCATGAAACCAAGGTCCTCTGGGGTAATCCCAACATTATTGAAACTGCTATGGTAGGAGCCTCTCTTGTTTCCATGACAAACCTCCTAAGGTATGTTACTTTCCCCTACCGGACGAGAGGAGGACTTTGTGGTTCGAGAACCGCTTGTCCCCAATAGTAACAGCAGGGTAGAGATTAAAATTTCCTCTATGGAGGGGCAGTGTATCCCCTGCCTCCCACCTGTTATGCTACTTATTAAGATTGAAGCGTATTTAGAAGTCTAAACACATCATCCACTGACTTGGATTTTTGTGGGCCATAGCTTTACTGGAAGGGAACTCACTTAGCATTCAGCTATCATTGCTGATGTACAGATGATGTGGCTCAACCCAAAAAGGTCAATCTATAAAAGTTCAAACCTGTAGGTAAGCAGCCCACGCATTTATTACTCTGTGAATATAGAGAACACAAAAATGAGAAATGGGAAATCTAGTGTGAAACAATACATCACAATTGTACGACTCTGAATTGTATATATAAGGCAGATCTAGACCCAACCAAAGTTTGGGTATATGTGCACGTATGATAGTGTATATAATTGGATGTGCAGCCAAGTGTGTAGTCAAATTTGACATGATTGAATGTCAAGAAAATCAACGCCGTCTCGTGGAATTAGTTATGAGGTGACATGAAACCACTGCGTGAGTAGAGGTTCATTGGAACTCCAGGGACACGCGTGCACATTTGGTTCGGAACGTGCCTGAGATTGCATCTGGACAGAAATTTGACTCGCCACTGAATATAACTGATTTTTAAGGGGTTACTTGGTGGTTTTGAGTGCATTTGTATAGCCTTGTTTTAAGAAACATCTAAGCGTGCATGATTAAAAAAAACATCCTATACAGGATGCAGGACTTCAATGAACTAGGCCAAAAAAAAAAACAGTTGTTTACGTAGGTAACCACCCACAAAAAAAAAAAAACAGCTGAAACCCACCTTATCCAAAAATTAAATGCAAAAATGCTTTAAAATTTGTTGGGATTTCCGTAACCTTCAGAGACCACGCTTTTCAAAACTGAAAATTTTTCGCTTTTAATTCTTTCTTTTAAACCCCAACCCCTTACACATTCATATCAGACCAACTTAGATATGCATTTAAATTCTGCAAACATACATTATTTACGAATTTGTATTGTAGACCTAATCAGGCACATTTCCAGGAGTTGTTTTCAAATCCAGTATTTGAGGTCACAGTGATTGCATTGCCTTCTGTGTACAAGAAAATAACACATGTTGGCATGACTCTGATTGAGGGGTTATATTACACTATCTAGAGACCACACAGTTGTCTGTTTTACAAATATTTAATTATGTGTGTTTCATTGTCTAAAAGCACCTTTGGTCTCTACACTATACCCTTCACACCTTCTTTGTATCATGCTTTACTCTGTTGACATTATACAGATTATGTGCGGAGAGTATAATGTAGTTATGTCTAATTACAGGGTGAGTAAAAAAAAACTTGACCCTGATTATGTCCGCCATTTTGAATTTGTAAATAATATATATCTAACAAATGTGGTATCATTGGAAAGCTTATTTTATTATCTTTCATTTGCTGCAAAGATAATTCCAATCGGATAAGTATAGGCCGAGCTACATTCTTTTGAATCAAGTAGTCAGCTTTTACCCCTATCCACGGATTCTCATTTGAATGCACGGCGGATAACTAAGCAAATGACTCCCCAAAATGATGATAAGGGTATGTCTATGTTTATATCAAATAAAGTGGTATCTTAAAGGTGTAAAAGCCAGTGAAAAGGGTATGTTTTATAAGAAACACTTTTTTCAAGATGTGGCATATTTTGGTCTGCAAATATTGACAATACTTTAAACCTCAAAAGGTTGTCACCGATGTCTGTTCCTTCATATGGTATGATTCATTCAACTCCTCCAGAAACTGATACATGTATCAAGTTAATTTATTTTTCAAATGATATTTATGAGTGATGAGGACGTAGAAATGTTAAGAGGGCATTGATGGTAAATTGTGACCGAATTTTGTGGGGTTAAATAGCGCAATATTTATTTTGCAGTCAATAAATAGTCCGATCTTCTTCTGGACACTGATTTGCTTCTCTGAACGCCATTCATTTTAATGCAAATCCGTGGACAGAGCGCAAAACAGACTACTTGATTCAAACGACAGTAGCTCGGTCTACTCTCAACCGATGTAAATGTTCTTTGCGGCAAATTAAAGATAATGAACTAATCTTTCATTTTATACCAAATATGTTAGATATATGTTACCCCAAAATTAAAAATGGCGGATACAATCAGGGTCAAGTTTTTTTTGACTCACCCTGTATGTTTAGATGTTTGAAATCGTGAATTAAAAGCAGGCCCATAATCAGTGGAGGGGCGGTGCCCCCGCCCCATTCTCAAATGTGCCAAAACCCTAAAAAGTGTTAAAATAAGGCAAAAAATAGGTTTTTATGCTTTCTTTGAAAAAAGGTTAAAATTTTGGTTTAAAAAAATCATTTTTTTGCCATATTCACCCACCCCCTTTTGCAATTTTGGGGAAAAGTCCCCTTTTGAAAAAAAATCGCCCTCCCCTAAAAAAATCTTGGTTATGGCTCTGATTCAAAGCATTGTAAAATTGTTAAGTACTATAAAATGCAATGCAATAACCAAAATATGAACACACAAGCACTATACAGTAGTTTCTGGTCAAATAAATCGATACCATTAATGTATTTTGGACAGGGAGAAGAATATGTTTGTGTAGTCACAGTGTATATTTTATCCACACAGCTCAGGAAATGTGCACGGTCAAAGTCGATGAACTTTATATGTGTCGGAATTCCAGGCTGTAGGGAGTGTTTGCTTTTGGCCTCCCATGAGCCAAATTGACTTGTTGGCGAAGACGACTTCTGTTTTTCCCACAAAAAAAATGCATTAACTCCTTTGGCACTAACAGCCAATGGGATTGGTGATTCAAAGGGTTATTTGATATAATTAACCAATCAGAGACATGGTAAGAAATGCTTAAAGGTGTTGTATTAGGATTATGAACAAAGAGCTATGATTCGAAATACAGAAATCTTTAATGTGAAATATTCAGACAAGCATCTTCTGACGTGCATGGGTGTTCACTAAAGGTCCAATATGAATCCTTCATCTTTGTAATGACAAAAGTTGGTTGTCAGAGGCATTACGTGATCAAGGTGCCACATAGACTAAAAAAGTACTGCTGAGCCACTGTACCATGGCACAGTCTTAGTGTTCATTGGTAGCTAGCAGATGCCATCATCAGTATAACAGATCCCGTCATTGGCATATAGCAGATGTCATCAGTGGTAGATAGCAGATGCCACCATTAGGAGATAGCAGTTGCCGCCATTGGTAGATAACAGATACTGTCATCGGTATATAGCAGATGTCATCAGTGGTAGATAGCAGATGCCCTCATCGGTATATAGCAGATGCTATCATCAGTAGATAGCAGATGCTGTCATTGGTTTATAGCAGATGCCGTCATCGGCATATAGCAGATGTCATCAGTGGTAGATAGCAGATGCCCTCATCGGTATATAGCAGATGCTATCATCAGTAGATAGCAGATGCTGTCATTGGTTTATAGCAGATGCCGTCATCGGCATATAGCAGATGTCATCAGTGGTAGATAGCAGATGCCCTCATCGGTATATAGCAGATGCTATCATCAGTAGATAGCAGATGCTGTCATTGGTTTATAGCAGATGCCGTCATCGGCATATAGCAGATGTCATCAGTGGTAGATAGCAGATGCCCTCATCGGTATATAGCAGATGCTATCATCAGTAGATAGCAGATGCTGTCATTGGTTTATAGCAGATGCCGTCATCGGCATATAGCAGATGTCATCAGTGGTAGATAGCAGATGCCACCATTAGGAGATAGCAGATGCCGCCATTGGTAGATAACAGATAATACTGTCATCGGCATATAGCAGATGCCATCATTGGTAGTTGGCAGATGCCCTCATCGGTATATAGCAGATGCTGTCATTGGTAGATAGCAGATGCCATCATTGGTAGATGACAGATGCCGTCATTGGTAGATAGCATAGAGCGAAGGATATAGAGGAGGATATACTGTCATCAGTAGATAATGCAATTTCAAGTGGGATGTCAGAAACTAGGTTTGATTAAATTTGATTAAAAAAGGTTACAGTCATGAGCATGAAAAGGTTGGTCATCAATCCTTAGAGTGACAGGAGGATACGAATTTCTCTCAAATTTCACTGGATCGGTTGTAGACCACCTACCGAGAATGTTTCGAAGGTTTATTGGACAAACAGGTGCAAAAGAAAACCACAAACCATGTTTTGAACTTGCCTGCTATCGTAATCATTCCCCATAGAAAACCATGCTTTGACTTTTTGTCGTGCACGACAGAAACTACCAAATCATCATCTTATTACATAAAGACGGCGCATTCGGCTTATTCACTTCAGGTGTGATCTAATACATTGGTAAGCATTCCAAATTATGTAAAAAACGTGGTTCGAGAAAAATTGGGGGCGCTTCTTTCTGGAAATCTCATGTCTCTTTAAAGGGGCATTTCGTGATCCACAACCTCGTCCCTTTGACTTACCTCAAAAATGTTGAGATTGTTATATCATCTGAACCATGAGCTTTAGCAATCCATGTGTACCTAATATTACATGCAAATTTGGGAATTGCTCACAACACAAAATCTCAAGATCAGAATCAACTAAAATTTTGTGAATAAGCTTTTCTCAAGGATATCTAGTGAACCATGAATAAAACAGAAGATACCGGATCATGAAATGCACCTTTTGAGTCCTCCCTGTTTAAGATCACAAATCAGTATTGCACGACTGGAAAGTGTTTCTTACTTTCTTAAAGATGCACACACTACCTTAAACTATGACAAAGAATAGTATACATTATGTGAAATCTTAATTGAAAAGCACATCAAAGATAGCCACACCAAGACATAAATTGTTGGTGACAAACGGACCTAGATGTAATAGCTTTTGAATGCCCTTGTGTCAGCCTGGATATAGCATTCTGTTAAAAGGATTGTAACAAATTGACAAAGGCATGGCTCTTATTGCAGGTTGTTTGAGGAGATAGAACAAAGTGATACAATTTGTTTTTTGATGAGGCCTGTTTTGTTCATATATCAATTGAAATGTCAATGACACCCAGTGGAGTGTATGAAGCATTGGTTGGTAACTGACATTTTCTCATAAGTGACAATTCTCAGATGAATTGTTGTTTCTTGGCTAGTGACTGTGCATTGTGACGACGAAGTGTCTTTGATGGATAGAGCAAAAGTGGTTATCATACCTTTGAAAGAATGGTGGCGTAGGCGGTTTTAAGTATACCATTTATCATTTCAATTAATTTGATACTGGTAGAACGTGTTAAGTGAGCTTGAATTTTGCTTTCTTGTATATATTAGTGAGATTAGAAGGATATCCATGATAAGAATGACATTAAACAATATACTCTATAAAATAAATATTGAGCACATATCGAGTGGTTTCATGGAAAAAATGGAATTATGTTAACCATATATTAAAAACATCTGGTGTGAGCATTCCCTATTTAGAATTCATACTAGTGTATTAATGTGTTGTGATATGGCTATAACAATAGCGTTATAAATACAAACCACAAGCATGTTATGAGAGTGTCACATATGAAGGTGTATGACGCTACTGGGGTGTGGCCATTTAGTGACCCCGAGTCGCTAGTGACCAGATGAATTTAGCAGCCTTTACGGAATAAGGTGCATGTGATACTGCACTTTATTCTGTAAAGTCTGCTGAATTCATCAGGGTCACGAGTGACCTGGGGTCACTAAATGGCCACACCCACGCGTACGCTACTGCACCTATAGGATTTATCGCTCCTCTACCAACCCTGGCTTGTTAGCTTTGGTAAGAGCGTTGTGCTAGTAATACGGAGGTTGCCGGTTCAAGTCCGGCCAAGTGCACATGGGTTTTTCAACACTGTGTGCCCTACATGGCCATCTCCAGGGAAAATATACCTATTCATTAGTGTATTAATATGTTGTGACCTACATACACAACAAATACTTTGACTCTTTTGAATGAATCACTGATAGTGCCTTTAAAGTGCCACTGGCACATTTTCAGAAAATATGACATTTCTTCAATTTGCTCGTAAATGATAGTCTAGGCCATTGGAGCAATAGAGATATATTTTACACATAAAAATAACATACCCCAAAGCAGATGGGGACGTTAATAAGAGGCTAAAGACATTCAGGTAATTTGTAGGCTAACTTTTAAGTTTGCCTTAACTTTAAGATAGAGAAACATGACATCATCGCAGCATTCAAAAAAACAGTACAATAACAACAACAATGCGTAATGCAATAGTATTAACCACTGCTTAGTCATTCATATACCATGCAGCACAACTTTTAAATCACAAAGCGGACCTTCAATATGACAAAGCGGACCTTCAACATCAAAAAGCGGACCTTTGTCAATTTTGGGGGGGTGCGTCGTACCCCCGCACCCCCCTGGCTACGGCCCTGGTGTAGATTCCACAGCTCTTTAAGAATTAGTTTTATCATCATTGGTATCTTTTACCAATCTTTATTAAAGGGGGATGGCCCGATCGCAGCATTCAAAAAACAGTACAATAACAACAACAATGCGTAATGCAATAGTATTAACCACTGCTTAGTCATTCATATACCATGCAGCACAACTTTTAAATCACAAAGCGGACCTTCAATATGACAAAGCGGACCTTCAACATCAAAAAGCGGACCTTTGTCAATTTTGGGGGGGTGCGTCGTACCCCCCGCACCCCCCTGGCTACGGCCCTGGTGTAGATTCCACAGCTCTTTAAGAATTAGTTTTATCATCATTGGTATCTTTTACCAATCTTTATTAAAGGGGGATGGCCCGATTTAAGGATATGAAGTTTTCATCTTGATAAATTGGCCTTCACTCCAAAAGCCCATCTGTAAAGTTTCGCGCCGATATTTCAATCCGTTTTGATGCGAGAGCTAAAACGTGATTTTTTAATATTGGTCGACCAAAATGGGGCACATTTTCGCTCATAACTTCCAAACCAAATATCATTTGGCTCTAAGATTTCACAGGGTAAATGAGAAAAATAGTAGCTTTCTTCTGATACCAAAATGTTGACCACTTCCGGTAAAATCTGGGGCTTCTGGGGACGAGGCTATTAGCGATCAGGCCATGGACCTTTAATCTATGAATGCACTGTTGGTGCCACTCTTCCAAAAGTGTATGTTCATGTACATTTAAAAAGTAGAATTTTGTGGTTCTTGGCTTGCGTATACTAAATACATTCAACGGGGTTGTGGCAGTCCTTTCTTGTTGTATTAAGCCATATTTTAGGATTGCAAAATTGGGGTTAAAGATCACCATAATTATTTCTAAATATGTTAAGGAATTAGATTAAAGGTATCATTTCGAGAACTGGTACTCTCTTGACGATGAATTAAAACCAGTGATACCATTATTTTTGCATGGAAAACTGCCGTCGCCTTGGTTTCAAATTGTCGTAAAGAGAGTACCAGTTCCCAAAATCATACCTTTGTTCTCTAAACAAAAGAATTCAACAGAATAACACAAAATTGTGTGGAACAAACACACCCACAAAATAAATAGTGGGTACGAGCCTATATTTCTCTAGCTTCACCCATAATTACATGTCAAAAAAGGGCATATTTAAATTGAACAATTAGATTATCAATGAAGAGTAACGTCCACCAGATCGTTCCCGATCAAATTTCCTCTTGTTGAATTTACACTGATGTAAATTATGGATTTTTTAATATGGATTGCAAGGTGCTTGAAAGGATTTATTAGGAATTATGGATGTTAGCTGATTTATTATTAATTGTCGTAAAGATTTGCCAGTGTGAGAATATGGAAAAGGTCAGGTGTCATGTGTTGTAAAATTAGGGAACGTTGTATGGAGTGAACTAGGTTAATCAACACTTACGGGATAATTTTAAAATTGTTTTGTGTCTGGCAAGAAGTGTATTTTATATCCACACAAAGCGGGACTTGTTCCAAAATGCATTTGAAATAAGCTGTGTTAACCACTTAAGTGCACATGACATATGCATTGCAAGACGGATTTTTTGTGGGCAATGTATTATTACAACTTTCATGCAAAGCTCTCAATCACAAGAAAATATATTTGTGAAATTAATTCAAGTTTAGGTTTTGTGTTCGGGTAGATCAAGCAGATTATAAAACATTCTGAACATTTGCTAACACAAACAATGAAGCGTTACACCAATTTGCAAATATTTGGTACCATCCAAAATTTATTATTTTCACTTCACAGCTTACTCTATACACCTGCATTATAACTTTCCTTTCACCAATCCCAGAGAAAGAAAAACAACAAACAAACAAAAGGAAAAAAGTAAAAATCCAGGTCAAATTTGATGTTAAAAAATCTTGTTTTTAAGAGAAAATTAAAAATAATCAAAACAACCCAATAATTAAATATTTAACACAGCTCAAGTTTTGGATGTGGGTGGAAAACTGTAAACTGGGAATGAATTGTGAAGGGCCTTATGTTACGACATATTTCCATTTAAAAAGTTCCCCATTTGAAAATGTTCATTTTTCTGACTTTTCGGCTTGCATATAGTAGATGACTGCATGTTATCATTTAAAGAGCCAGAAAAGTAAAATCCACACACACATAGATCCTAAATTTGATTGATCATCAGCTCGGTGTGAAATGTTATTAGTGTATCTTTTGTGTTTTTATTTATTTATTACAATTTAGAGGACCAAGACCTCAGAGGTATACCCAACAGTGGTTAACCACTCTACTAGAGGGTATCCCTCGAAACTGACCAGAACGGCTTGGGACAATCAGGGGTTACCACTCTACTCTTCTCGACACTGACTGTGATGTACATGTGTGAAATGTTATTAGTGTACATGTACATGTATGACTCTCTGTACATGGGACCGACGGTTTAACGTCCCCTCCAAAGGACGGGATATTCTCGTGTTCCATTTGCCCAAGTCCAAATGAACCACGGGGAGAGCGGAATTCTAGTGTTAATCAATAGTTCTTATACAAATTAAATCCAGAATTTAGTACCCGATTAAATCCCAGCTAGTGGCCCTACCGGGGTTTGAACCGGGGGCCTCCTGCACCAAAGGCGAATATCCTAACCAGTGGGCCACGCTCTCCCCTCTGATGAAGAATATTTTATGAGGGTTTTATTTTATGTGTTACACTTATCCTGCTTAGCAATAATGTGTTACTTTATCATTTTAGTGTACCTGATGTAGGATATTTTATGAGGGTTTTTATTTTCACGTGTTACACTGTGTTAATGTGTTTGCACTTAGACACACCTACAGTAGTCTGCATGGAATCGTGACAAAATCAACCAAGTTCGTAAAGTTGCTGATCAAGTAATTGATTGTGCTCTGTTATCTTCAGTAAATAGCATGGGATGTAAAATAAACTAAATTCAGAGATCTTTGGTATCACTTAAAAATATACACACAAAGATACACAAAATATACACAAACTCATACAAAACATCACACATACACAAAATATACACAAATTAAAAACTGTCTGGATATAGTAGACAAATTGAGAGGCACAATACATTTGTTCTCTGTTTAGCATCTTTTAGTTCATGTTTTGAAGAAATCATGTAATATAAATTAAGCATCATTCAAAACCCCACATTATTTGTATACAAATAGAAGTACATGCAAAAATATTGCAGAAACTAAACATTACATGTGAATGCCTTGCTGGAGAAGCAAAGTAATCACGCAGCTTCTCTGTGACGCCTGGGTGTAGACTATCTGTCAATACAACAGAAAAACACACTTGCAGGCTGGGAATCTGTTTTGGGTAGATAGTATAGGTGTACCGACCTGATGGGCCAGGGGGAAGTTGTTACCCCTTGCTTGAAATATTGTATTGTTTGCTCGGCAGCTCAAAATATTGGGACAAAATAGAATACTTACATTTTTTTCCAATTTTTGAGATATTACGACCAACTTTGGTCTAAATTAGGGCCTAATTAATGTAAATCGGGCTAATTTTCACATGCTTTGCATGCATTTGGTCTTGTTTAGCACTTCTTGAAGGGAGTTTCCGTAACCTGACCCATTTGACACAATTTTTTCTGACACACTTATGAATTCAAAAATCTTAACAGAGTAAACCTGTGCTTTATTCCGTGAAGGGTTTCCGAATTCATACGTGTGTCAGATGGGTCAGGTTACGGAAACTCCCCTTCTTGAAGCAGGTTCATAGCACAACTTGGGATTTTTGCTCCCCTGTGTTGATTATTTCATGTCCCAGGTAGATGTGCATAGTCAATGTGTATTCAGGAGTAGCTATACAGGCTGATTCAAAAAGAAGTTTACTTATTTAAAAAAAAAAAAATCTGTAACAAATTCATTGTAAACTAATATGTCATTAGAAAGAAGAGTTTCCGATTGTCTAAATTAAAAAAAGAATTTTTGAATTTGCTCATGCCAAACACGAGTTGTACTAATTTGAATAAAACCACCCATTTTCATGACTGCACACATCTGGGTAACTTGCATTAGTTTCTATAGACACCAAAATAATGTGTGAACAAGAAAGCTTCCATTGGTTTCCAACTTTCATTGTCAAAATGTAAGTTTTACTTCATTTCATACTCAAAATCCATCAATCAAGAGCAAATTTAAACTCTGACAATTTTAAAATGATATCTAATTTTTAATCTCGCAAGCCTCTAGCACCGTTTCCTTTTGGTAGACTTCTCTTTATAAGAAACACTTCATTGCATGTTTTGCAGTTGTTGAAAAAACATAATTGCAGAAAGCGTTTATGATGAAAAATATAGTTATATTATTGCTTGATGAATATAGAACGATGTACTTAATTATCGTTTGATATATGGTTCTTGAGTATGGGTGTAGTAGCTAAACTTTCATTAATACAATAACAGTTGCAAACCAATGGATGTGTCTTGTACATACTTTATTGCTTTGGTGTGAATAGAAACTGATGCAAGTTACCCAGATGTGTACAGTCAGAAAAATGGGTGATTTTATTCAAATGAGTACAACTTGAGTTTGGCATGTGCAAACTTAAAAATTCTTTTTAAATTTAGACCTTCAGAAATTGCTCTTTTCAATGATATATTACTTTACAGAGAATTGCTTTCAGAATTTTTACTCAACCATGACGAAAATGAGTAAACTTCTTTTTGAATCAGCCTGTATAGCTACTGCCATAAAGAAACTGGCTATGTAGCTTTAATTCACTGATATTGTATTCAATATTCCCCATGCAGTGTGCTTCTGATAAGCAATTCATCTTGTTATCTATGAGGCCCTGCATTATTGTATATTCATTATTGTAGCTGTTTGATAGCTACACTTCATATAAGAGATGCCTTATGCCAGATAAAGCCTGTATGACTTGGCATTTTCTACCAACATTAGTAAAATCAGTAGCAGGATGTTGTTTTTTTTTCTATAATGAAGAGCTTATTTCTAAAACGGGTCAAAGCAGCACTGGCAGATTTTCAACAAAATACAAACTTTCAAGTTACTCTCAAATGATAGTCTAGGACCCAGAATGCAAATATATTTTATGTACAAAAATACTATTAAATAAAATATAGGAGCTTTAATATGAGGCTAAATACATCCAGTGATTTTTGGATGATTTTGGCTTAATTTGTGGGACTGCCATAACTTAAATCAACAATTGTGTTTATTTGCATGAATATCACAGACCTTACTCATTTATATTAAAGATACTATCAGTGATCCACCCGAAAGACTCAAATTTTTTAAAATTTGCAGAAGTAGCCTTAAAAATGAAGGCTAAGCCTGCGCAATTCTATTAAGTTATTTTTTCCAACTGAAAAATTGGCAGAAAAGAGAGAAAACAGCAATGTTCAAAGATATGAATCTCCATTGAATTACGTGTTGTAGTAATTGTCCGTACGGACAGTTATGACTAAAATATCCAATTTTGTCCTTATTTGGCTGCTTTTGGTCTTATAATTTATAAGATATAAAATTTATAAAATTGAATTGAATTGAATTGAATTGAAAATATATTAGGATACCTGTACTTGTTACACACATGCAAAAATCTGATTTTTTGATGATTTTTTTGATTTTCTGATTTTGCAAATTACTGATAGTGCCTTTAAAGTCACAAAGGTCACTGACCAGTCAAACTGGGTGGGTGCCGTGGGAATGGGCTCCAGCCAGGGCCGAATGCAGGATTTATTTTGGACTTTGGACTTTGAAAAAAACGGACCTTTTTTGTGATGGTGGACCTAATCCCCCTAAAATGGTCCATATTGGGATTTTTTTAACATCTCATCACTAAATAGTGGACTTTCTTGTTTCGTTACCATATACAGGCTAAAATATGGTATGGAGTTTGAAGTTAAAAAATCGACTGTATAGGGGTCAAGTTCTTAAGTGCTCTGATTTAAAGGTGCTTGTTCCGATTTTTGTCTGTAGTGTTCTCTACTTGATATGAAAGCCCTACACTGCACAAGCTGCCTACTAATTACCATGGGAAACAAGCTTGTGGTTTTGATGCTAGACGCAATAGTGCAGAGTGCAATGCCCTATTCACTACTGTGTTAATATTGATGGTTAACCATTAAAACAGCAGTTTTTTGCACATATCTTGGGAAAGGAATGGATTTCAAAGCTGAAATTTCAGGAAGACAATGAGAAAAATATGGCCTCTCATCTGATATCAAAATTCTTACTGCTTCTGGTTTAATCAGAGGGGTCTCAAAATACAATCGGAACAAGCACCTTTAAGCAAAAATGTGCCCGAATTGTTCCTCTTGATAGAATGACTAAAAATGTAAATTGTTTGACATATCTACTAAAGTAGAAGCCACCATTCCTTTTACAAAATAAGCATATTTTAAGCATGAAGTGCATTCCGCTAGCGTAACCCGCACTTACCGTTGATTGGGCGCAAGTGCACCTTGACAACAATCGCTGATGCTGAGTGGCTCAATCGTGCGCGATTAATGCATAATTTGCATAGTCCTGGCCCCGGAAGTGGCATGACGTGCGGACTACGCGTTAAAGGAATTGTGGCTTAGACTTTAGGTTTCATTAACATGTGACAGGAGGCCAAAGGTCAACCACCATGCAGTCCTATGGAATGGTTTCAATAATCAGCCAATCATGGGCTGGGAAATGGTATGGGAAAACCATTTACTTAATATCAAGACGAGCAATTTGAGCCTATTTTTCTTGCAGTTTGAGAACTTCTATGGAATGGTTTCAATAATCAGCCAATCATGCCTAAATGGTATGGGAAAACCATTTACTTTTCTTAATATCAAGACGAGCAATTTGAGCCTATTTTTCTTGCTGTTTGAGAACTTAACCCCTGTATACAGCTGAATTGTGACTTTCAGACTCCATACCGTATTTTACTTTGTATCTTGATAACAAAATAATTTGAAGACACTTGACCATTGACTTTTTAATTTTTGTTCACTGATGCTATAGAGAGAATTTGAGATGTATTTGGACATGATTGGATCATTTAAATACTTCACCCCTAGCAAAATGGAATATTGAATCTTGACCCTGCTACACTAACAAAACCCGACCATCAAACCTTTCCTTCCTTTTAATCTGAATTGACTCTCTGCTCTTGTCTAGCTCTCTATTTTACACTTGGAAGGAATGCCTTGCCCAAGTGTACATAAAACGTTGGATGCAGGGGATTCGAACCCACAACATTGTGATTATTTGTGACCATGATTCAAATGCCATATCCACTGCACTGGACCACACATGTGCTCATTTTCATACAGTGTAAGCAAGAAAGCTCCCCATTTGTAATTTGCCCCAACTTTTAGCTGTAAGTGTAATAGTATCTTAATTTTAAGCTCAAAAGAAATGTAAAACTTGGAAAAGTTGTTGCAGTTTAGTGACATGTAGGTGTTTTTTTTTTTGCGAGTGTAGTTTGTTAAAACTTGTATAGAAGCAATGTTATAATAGAAAGAATAACTTAGAGGAGGATGGCCCGATTTAAGGATATGAAGTTTTCATCTTGATAGATTGGCTTTCACTCCAAAAGCCCATCTGTAAAGTTTCGCGCCGATATTTCAATCCGTTTTGAAGCGAGAGCTAAAAACGTGATTTTGTAAGCCCCATAGAGTACTGTGTAAAATTAATATTGGTCGACCAAAATAGGGCACATTTTCGCTCATAACTTCCAAACGAAACATCCTTTGGCTCCAAGATTTCACAGGGTAAATGAGAAAAATAGTAGCTTTCTTTTGATACCAAAATGTTGACCACTTCTGGTAAAATCTGGAGCTTCTGGGGACGAGGCTATTAGCGATCGGGCCATGGACCTTTAACAATATTTTCAAGTGTCAGTGTTGCAAAATGAGATGTTACTTAAATACATCATAAAATTTTAGCAAAATATGTCCCTCTACAATAAATCATGTTCACACTGGACATTACTCAAAACATAGTCAGATTACATGACAGTTACCATTGGCATTTACAAATCCCTTTGGATAATTTTGTCGAGACTATCATATAAGATCTAGTAGCACTCCTAAGCCGACGGATAAAGGAAGTCGCAGACAAGACGTGTAGCGTAAGGCTATGAACAGAGCCTGGAAAGTCAAATGTCTGGTCATCTGGTTTAGAGCACTGCCCTGTAGGGATGTCCAGAGTGCTAACTAGGTTAAATAAGACAGTCATGATGAAGTTACCGGAGGAAAGCTTGTTTGGTGCTAAATGTCATTTATAGTCTTGATTTGTAAACTTGTGGACTGTGACTTCATGGAGACGTACAGCTGCCAAGTTTCATACATCCAAAGGTTACATACTTAACTAGCTCTTTATTTCTCCTTTCCTTTGGGCTCAATTTGTTGGATGTTTATAGGAAATTTCTTTTGGCAAGTGATATATATGGACAAGTTTCAAATTAAAGGTACTGTTCTTGGATTTTAGCACCATTTTGTATGGTTAGTAGATAGCCTCTATAAAGCTTATGGTATTGTCTGCAAAAGGGCATATAGGGATTGCTTTGGTACTGTGTCTGTGTGTGTATCTGTCTGTGGTAATAATGTTGACCCAAATGTTAACCCTAGACATTTTCCTGTTGTTTCCACATATGTGCTCACATTTTCATGACACTTGGATATAATGGTCTTTGGGTAGTGACCCACTAGGTTAAACGGGGGCGGATCCAGGATTTCTCAATAGAGGCCTGAGGGGCGCCAAATTTTCTGCCTCGCTGTGCTCGCCAGGTAGACCCAATATTTTTCCCACTCGGAACGAAATTCTGAAGGGGGGTTCAGTAACAACTTACCACATGGTTCCAGGCGTCCGGCGCCCTGCTGTACCGTCATTCTTCAACATCTAAAGGGCGCCCCGTGCATGTAAAGGGCATTTTCATACATCTACAATGCGCCGGTGCCCTATGCGGTGCCGGGCGCCCTATGCTCTGCAAAAAATAGGGGGCGCACGCCGAGGGCGCCCCCCCCTAAATCCGCCCCTGTTAAATAAAGACAGTCATGATGAAGTTACCGGAGGAAAGCTTGTTTGGTGTTAAATGTCACTTGTAGTCTTGATTTGAAAACTTGTGAACTGTGACTTCATGGAGACGTACAGCTGCCAGGTTTCATACATTTTAACTGAAGGTTACATACCTAACTATACCTAACTAGCTCTTTATTTCTCCTTTCCTTGGAACTCAATTTGTTGGATGTTTATAGGAAATTTCTTTTGGCAAGTGATACATGGCCAAGTCTCAAATTAAAGGTACTGTTCTTGAATTTTAGCACTGTTTTGTATGGTTAGTAGATATCCTCGATAAAGTTTATTTTCATTTTTTCCACTTATATAGGAGCAATGACCTCAAAAAATGACCCATCAATATAGTAACATGATGGGAAAAAACGACCCATTGTTATAGTAAGGGGTGAAAATGTGACCCATATCGGCGGCACATATGTACCTACCCTTTTCCACCCCCCCTTTTTTTTTTTTTTTTTTTTTTTTTTTTTTTTTTTTTTTTTTTTTTTTTTTTTTTTTTTTTTTTTTTTTTTTTTTTTTTTTTTTTTTTTTCCCCCCCCCCCCCCCCCCCCGGGCAAAAATGGTGTTTCCATTTCTAGATGAGTTGGTCGTAAATCTTTTCAGTTTGTATGCTCCCTCATCCTTGTTCATGGTGTTTTATGCCCTCCCAATTTGGATCCATGGCCTCTTTGAGTCAGCGTGTTGTTTTCTCTGGTTCTTGATCTATTATCACTGTCTAATTCCAACCAATAACATAATTACTTTTAGCTATGTATAGTGTTATAGCTGATTTATTAGTTTCTGTTGTTGATGATTTCCTTTGAGATCAAGTGTTGCTTCTGGAGCTGATATTTTCTGCTTCCAACTTTATGTTCAGTGAGTCTATTTCTTTAACAAATACCCTGTTTCAGCATATATTGAGGCAAATCTTACACAGGGTCTTGTAAATGGATTCTGCTGTTTGGAAGGGTCTCTTTTGTCTTTGGGGTGCACCAAAATACTTGGAATAAGCATGCATGCATTCAAATGAGTCCAAACAAGCCTAGTCTTAGGTCAGTGGTTTTGAGATGGCTTCTCAAACAACCTGCAGTCATTTGGGAAGCCATCTGAAAAACAATGACTTAATGCATAACATACTAAGGATATAACAGTAGCAGTTTTGAGGTGATGAGTGATGAGTCTAGGTTGTAGATTGGATATGGTCACTTTCAGGAAATATTACTCTGGAGAGTTGTAATATAAAAGCTAATAAATCTCCAAAGCCCCATTTTAAAATGCATTTCTTGTATAGATCATACTACACAGCTGTTTGAAAGTCTCATTTATTATGCCAAAATGAGAATAAATAAAAAAATATCAATGGCGACACACACTTTTAACAACTAATTTGGAGTATTTATTCCACTAACTACGTCCTGTGCAAATTTGATGGAAATTTCATTGCGGGCAAATATGATTTTTCTCCTGTGGGAAATAGGCATATAGAGGCCGCTATAACATACAAATCATGACTTTTGTAGCCCTATATGGCAAGATTCCCACAATGGAATTTTCTGATTTTTGCAGAAGTAATAGTGCTTGCTTGTCTCTACTTATATTAGTTGTCAAAATTGTGTCGCCATTGCTTAAAAATGCTATTAAAATTAAAAAAAAAGACAATTTGCATGGGGTCAAACAGTTGTGACTACGAGTAGACACAAATATCATGTTGCTAGAAACAAACACAAAAAAGATTGCATTTTGCAAAATTAGCTATGAAGATGTTCTTTCTTTACTCAACAGGCTTTTGCGACTTTATATATATTGGCCTCAAGAGAAATTGTTGTCAAAATTCTTTGATTGGCTCAGACATCCTACCTTCTTAATTCCCCTTCAGATCACCAGAATCTTAGTTTGTCCTAAAAAACTAATTTCTCTATCAAGGATTCTCTATACAGGCCAACTAGTCAGTCCAGGAGACCCCATCACTCAGTTGATCACATCTTCAGTGAAAATAACAACAACTGTCCCTATGCTATGGCGCATTCAGTTCACATATATAAAATATACAGTATTGGAGACTAACGGTCTGCTTTTGGAGTTTGTAATATGAAAATATATGTATTTCTCTGTTTAAAGCAATAATATGTTGGCATGAAAACTTTATTTTGTAATAATTTTTTGTTTTTTGGTGGGCCGCAAGCTATAGCAGCTGGCAGGACCACTTAGCATCCGTTGTGGCCGTGTGTATGTGTGTATTGTGTGGTAGTGTGGATGTGTGATATGTGTGTGTCCACGAAATTGTTAATTTTTTGAAATTGACCTCAATTGTAACGTTACCTTCAATTGGAACCAACTTCTGTCATAGATGCACAATGCGATCCCTCATATGATGAGGAGGTCAAAGGTCATGTTGAAGTCCAAGGTCATGGAGTCAAGTTGAAAATGGGCTTAAATGTAAAAGTGATCTAAATTGAAACTTGAATTCAATATGGACAAAACATTGTCATAGTCACGCATGCGATCCCTCATATTTGATGAGATCAAGTACCTGGCAGGGTACCAAAGTTCAGTTGGGCGGCCCCATTTATTCGTTTGAATATAGCGAGCGCGAAAGCCGAGAACCCGCGAAATTCTAGTTAATTAAGGGTGGTTTTTATATGGGTTTCAATATTTGAAGAATATTTGAACAATTTTTATATTTCTTCCTTGGCATAATTTATTATACCCTTTGCACCGTTATGTTGTATCATGTCTTTAACGTATAAAGCATAAGATACAGAGTAGGTTGACAAGTAATCCCATCTGTTTGAATCATGCAATTGCTCACTATTTTTAGAACAATTTTAAGCATGGTGACCAATTTTGAACAACTGATATAAGTAGGGGCGTCAAGACTCTGCAAAATCGAAATCCATTCGGGAAGCTTGCCATAGCGGCCCACAACGGTCTGTTTTGGTATGTTTAATAGTACCCTCTACGAGCCCATTCTCCATATAAAACATGTACACGAGCAGTCTTGACAGTGACAGTTCACAATTTTGTGCTGTCGTTTCAAGGCATAGCGTCTGATCGGGGACTGAGCAAGTGGCTTCGCCAGGCCCGTAGCCAGGAATTTGTTTGGGGGGGGTGGCGGATTTGCTAGAGTGGACCTTTTTTCGACAAACAATTTTTTCCCGGCTTGCTTGGCTCCTCACTGGTTTTCCCGCCCCAATTTTTTTAACCGTCGCCTCAAATCTGAAGAGTGGGTGGGGGGGCGTTGTACGTGGAGTCATGCTTGTCCAGTAGTATTTGATCAAGTGCATTCACGCCATAGTTTATATTAGTAACTACACATTTAAAACCAGCAGCTTTATACAATCGGCAACTTCACATTACAAGCGTACCTTCAAACATGATAAAGCGGACCGGTTTCATTTTGGGGGGGTGCGCTGCACCCCCGGCTATGGCTTCTGGGCGTCGCATTACACCATGCTTACTCCTTCTAGAATTTCATATTGACGGCCCTACTGCTAGGTGTTTCAGTCATCCACCCACCCAATTTTGACACTGATATACAGTAGGGGGCGTTGAAGAGCTCTCACAAATCAGTAAATCCTTGCGGAATCTTGCCATAGTTATGGTATGGTAGATTTGTATGTTAGAGTGCCCTCTATTGCCCATTCTCCATAGAAAGAATGTAAAACAGAATTTTTTTAAAAGAAAAATCAAATTTGCCGCAATGAAATTCATAAATTTACACATGATGATGTAGTTAGTGGGATAAATAATCAAATATTGTCAAACTGTATCCCTGTTGATATTTTTTATTTTATTCTGGTTTAAAATGAACTTTCAACAGCTGCGAATGTCAAGAAAAATGCTTCCTGTGCCTATTTAAATGTTGAAGGTTCTATCTATAAAGCTTAGAGTGGTGCTACCCAACCTGCACCAAAAGGTTCCAAGTTGCAAATTTTTTGTTCTCTACGATTGGATATTATCTCATTTTCACTCTTGACAAAAACGGTCCTCAAGTAGTTCAGATGGGTCACATTTGCCATAGGAATGGGTGTTGCCTTTGAATCATAATTAACCAGAAATAGGGAAAACAGGTCTATTGTTCATCTGTCGCTGTGAAATGACTATAGACTTGTTTGTCATTAATGGGTACTATATCGTCTTCACAATTTAATTTCTCTAAAATGATGCTCAACTGATGTTAAAGGTGCCTTTCATGATCCAGTATTTTTAGTTATGGTTTTCATTAGGTCATCGAGAAAAGGTTTATTTCCAAAATTTCATTTGATTCTGGTCTGGGCGTTATGAGCAAATGTTCCTATCACATTGCCCCGTAGGCCACTGTGTTGTGATTTCTGTCTGTTTGCCATCGGTGAGACTAATAAGAAACGAAAAGGCCTGGGTGCAAAGCCGTCTTTTTATCTGTGCTTTTAAACATATTTGATCGTAGACCATCGGCTATAGCTTAGTCCTAGTACTTGTAACAAGTGCCGTAACTGCAATGTCTCGAGCAGCTGCACAAGTTAGAGACACTTCATATTTTTGACTGTACAGGGAATTAAATTACAAGCAAATAATCTTGGGATTAAATGTCTAAATACGGAGTTTTAACCAGCACAATCCTCCTCAATTTCAACCTTGTACCCTTAAAATGGAAAGATAGTTAGCTCATGGATGCTTGGATTTACTATGACTAGAACCCAGCACACCCTCCTCAATTCAACCACTTCTACCGTTCTAAAAGGAAGATAGCTTCATCAACGGTCGTTTGGTTTACTATTTACTAACCCAGCACACCCTCCCTCATTCATTCACTTTCTACCTTTCTAAAAGGGAAGATAGTCCTCAGGATGCTTTGATTTACTATTGACTAGACCCAGCACACCCTCCCATTCAACCTCTACCTCTACCTCTCTCAAAAGGGAGATAGTCTCAGATGCTTGGATTTACTTTGACCTAGACCCCACACCCTCCTCATTTCAAATTCAGCCTTCACATTCTATCTAACTTCTAAAAGGTAAGATAGTCTCATGGGTGCTTGGATTTACTATACCCATATGTTTGTCGAAATTAATACACTTATAGCAGCCATCGATAAAAGGTTAGAAATACAAATACACAGGGGTGTAATGATATTGTCTAATTGCAATCCAAATACTGTGTGCAGTGCTTTTGAAGGAAGATTGCATGGACAGTGTTCATATTTCCAAAATTTTTTGGTGACAAAATTGTATGAAAATGGAAAATTACAAGTTTCTTTCAGTGTATCATTGGTTAAAATTACTTATTGCCGAGACATCAGGTAAATCATGGCTTTGCAATGAATGCACTTTGCCACTCCGTGGTCATTCATTGGAATATATCACATATCATTGCTCATGCACTGATTTGTCTAATTCTCCCTCTCAACAAGTAATGGGCCATTCTTTGGAGGTCACACACGTGGACCGGACTTTTTTCTCCCATGAAAAACAAATAATCTAGCAAAAGTGGAAACAGTAATTTGGTTAGGTTTTGTCCCAAACCTAACAAGAATAATAATGATTCCACTTTGCTAGACGGGGTGTTTTGTCCACGGAAGGCAAATAAAGTGCGGTCACGTGGTGACATCCCGAAGACAAGAATGCCCAATATGCAGTTTGTAACCTCTAATCAACACTTTCAACATAGTTAACCCAAGGGGATATTATGTCTGTAGTCACTCTGGGATTAATTTTATCTGAGGGGAGGGGGAAGGATTTTTAAATATACATTTGGGGTTTCCATAACCGGACCAGGTTTATGACCACTGAAGCAACACATAACGGACAATAAATCTTGGAAAAAGTTGTTGAATTCATAGGTCAGGAAGGTGTCGGGTTAAAAACCCTGGTCAGGTTACGGAAACACCAAATTTTCATCCACCTTTGGAATCGGCATGAAGAGAACAAATATAACCTTATCATACCTGACATGATTAAGGGTTAAAAATCCTGTGTCTCGAACATATGATTTTGCTAATACTGGGACTTTAAAAGAACAAATTTGTTTTTATTCATCTTAATTTGGCCCATATCGCAATTATGCACTGTAAAAAAATCACGTTGCAATTTATTATTAATTATTTCATTATTCAATTCGCATATGGTGATCCGCAGATCAAATTAAATGGAATGCACCATTAAAAATACATATATAATCAAGAAGAATTAATAAAACATTTAAACTACCAACGTATCTATAAATATATTGCACATATTTACAGTGAAATAACTGTAAAAAATTACTTATTTGATGGTATTTTAAATTACAGCAACATATGTAAAGTTTATGTTCATGTTTACGGCCTATGATGAAATAAATTTAAAAGTGGAGCTTTATTCGAATTCTATAAATGAGTATCACATTGATGTTAACACATTATGAATTTCGGTTTATACGATTAAGTACTAAAATTGACAGGAAAAAAATACTGTAAATTTTACCGGGAAATCCTGGCAGCCATTCTGCCACAACACCCAGTAACAAAAATACAGCTTAATCGGAGTTCATTAAATTTACTAATTTATTTTACAGTTGATTGTAATATATTTTACAACAAACTGTAAATTTTCAGAAATATGCACGGTAAAATTTGTTGATAGGGCATACTAAGTTAGGGTGTTCGTCAGTGATTTTTATCTTCCACACTTCACCTTTCTCTGTATACTCACCAAAATATATGTGTTAAGTGGGTTTGATTAAATTATTTTACTGTATACGTAATTTTTACTGGGTTTGTGGGCAGAATGGATTCCAGGATTTTCCGGTAAAATTTACAGGGGTTTTTTACAGTGTGTCACTATTCACACCTGTGGTTTCACTCGGTCAAATTGGTGGTGTCGGTTTAATTTGAATGCATGAACAAGATCAGATTGGGCAACTGTGTTATTAAATTCCAGATCTGCAATTTTATTATATATATCAAAAAGAGATACAAAAAGAAGGAGACTGGTACCTTCCATTAACGGAGTGACTTTAGACGTCATCATTCAATAGGTAAATGAAAATTTAACTGGTCTCACAATTCATTTCCTCGGTGAAATGATTGCTCAATGATGGTGTATAAATATAGAGCCAATAACATGGGATTTGTGATTCCCACAAACAACAGTGTTTTTTCATGTCATGTGTAAAAGCATGCTTTCAGATAAGAAGTTGATTTCGTTGGATTGGCCTATTTAAAGGCTGAACAAGAAACGTTCTCAATTAATAATTTTTATGTATTAATTAAAAATAGTCAACTTACATTAAAGACAGTTGCCTCAACTTTCAATTCAAGAGTTTCGAGGGATGAATCAGATATTACGTTTTCATGGGGTACAAAAAGTGAATTCCAGATTCACAGATAATTATTTCCAAATAAAATGACAACATTAACAAAAAAATATAGAAATAACATTAAAACGTATAATAAACAATGCGTGGGGAGATGACCAAAAGGCCAAGAAAGCCAGAGAAGCGGCACCCCCAAATGAAAATTTAACTGTTCTTATAAAACATTAAACATAAAAGAAAAATTTTTTTGTAATATTATATAATACAATCAAACAAAAGGAACACAAACAGCAAGCTCCAGGAAATATTTATAGATAAATTGATGATGAATGATAGCATATTGATATTTTTTTAGGAGTCTTTTAAAGTATAACGTTTTTTGAGATTATCTGGGATTGAGTTCCACCGACTTGTCCACTTGATCTGACTCCTTGAGAAGCACAAACTCGTTTTATTTTTTGCAGGTCATAACTTTTTGCATATCTCGTTTCATAGTAATGAACATTGATCTTTAGATTGAAATAACATTGAAAAATGATGGAAGGTTATTGGTTGAATCTTTAGATATAAATATTCCCAATTCTAGTTTGAAAATTTCATATACATTTAGAAATTAAGTTCTCTAAATAATGGCTTACTATGACTTCTGAAGTGAACATTACAAATATTTCGGACTGCCCGTTTTTGTAGTTTCAACACTTTATCCAGGTATGTCTTGCACGAATTACCCCAAACCAATATTCCATAATTTAAATACGGTAAGATAAGTGTACAGTATAAGGAACGCAAAATTCGTTTTGGTATAAAGTGTTTAAGTTTGTTCAGCATACCAACATTTCTAGATATAGTTTTTGAGATAGCATTAATATGTTCCTTCCACGTTAAATTCTCGTCAATTATAACACCTAGGAATTTAGTTTTATCTACCCTGGTAAGATGTGTACCATCGAGTGAAATTGTAATATTATTTTCATATTTGGCAGTTTTTGGCGGGTACCCATAATCATAAACTTTGTTTTACTAGCATTTACTGACAGTTTGTTCACTTTGAACCAAATTGTAACTTCTTGGAGCTCCCTGTTTATTAAATCAACCTTACTTTCAATTTCATTATTTGAGTACAAAATAGTAGTGTCATCTGCAAAAAGTATAAATTCCAATATTGATGATGTATTTATAATATCATTGATATATAATATAAACAGTAGAGGGCCTAATATTGAACCTTGGGGCACACCACATTTTATGTCTTTTAGATCAGATTTACATGAATTATAAAATACAAATTGCTTTCTGTTTAAGAGATAGTTTTTGAACCATTCCAATGCAACTCCTCTAAAGCCATAATGTTCCAGTTTATAAAGTAAAATGTTATGATCTATGGTATCAAACGCCTTCACAATCTAAGTAATACCAACAGTGGTTTCATTGCGTTCTACTTCACTTTAATTTTACTACTAATTCGATATTTCCAGGTAAGTTAAATGGTTCTTTCTAAAACCGAATGTTTTTTATTTAAAAATGCTGTATTTGTTCATATGGTTTACCCTCATTGAAAATAATTCGTTCGGTATTCTTAGAACACAGGCAAGATCGAAATTGGTTTGGTAGTTTGAATAAATATCGGCATTATCTTTCTTGTATATGGTATAAACTTTGCAGTTTTTAATTCATTTGAACATTTCCTGTTGAATTGATAGGTTAAAATCATAGCACGTTGCTTACTGGTCTCCTTAGCGGTTCGCTTTAACAAGAATAATTCCCGATGTTATCATGGCCTGAGCTTTTTGTTTTTGGTCAAATTTATACTAATATTTTAATTATTTCATATTCAACAATTGGGATAGATAAGTACTATTTGGAGTTGGATTTTTTAAAAATCATAATATTTTTTTGCAGAACTATTTATATTAGAAGCGATTTTATGCAATTTTACAAAAAGTCATTAAATAAAATCATTTGATATTACGTGGGGAATCAGTACTTTCTCTCATTGCAGTCTTTTTGAAGTGTTTCTTGGTTTATGTAGTTTTTTCCACGTCCAATCATTACCATTTAATAGTTTTTCCAAGTTTGCTGGTGTTGTGTGTTGTTTGCTGAAATTTATTTTCATAGTATTTGCGCTTGGATTTACGTATCAAAGTGTGTAATTTATTTTAAAAGCTTTGTATTTACCTAGCCTTTCTTCATATGGAGATTTCATAATTGGCTTGTAATAATTTATTTTTGGTGTTTAATGCACTAACGAAACCTTGTTATCCATGGATATAATGGATCTTTCCTTCTGTGGGGTGTGTATTTTTTTAAGGGATACCTTCATATAAGATCGGTGAATTTTTTGAAATGAACGATTATAGTCATCATTTACATTTACTCCGTCAAGTACCTCATTCCATTTTTCTATGGATAATTTATATTTGAATTATTGACGTTTGTCATCATGAAAATTTCTTTTGTGAAAACATCCTGTTTTTTTTTCTCCGGTCCCGGTGGCTCTCCTACTACTTTAGTTCTGTCTTAAGATTGTTGGGGAAAGTGATCACTAAATCCTGATTAAGAATACAAAGTTTTTGTCATCTAAATTATTAGTAAGAATATGTGTGCAATTAACGTAGCACTTGTTTCTGTTATTGCTAGTTGGCTTTAAAATCGTAGGGATAAGCGAATATGTACCCCTAAAGATTTATATATTCGGAATGGGCCTGTGTAATTTCTTCTTTGAGGTAGATCAAATTAAATACCATGATGTAACAAACTTTAATTTTCGTAGCGTTTTCTCAAAAGTATAATTCATTTCATCCATGACGTTGTCAATCGACGTGTGAGCCCTGTACAGAACACCTATGAGTATATTTTTTCCTTTTCTTGATGATTCAACAAAACATGACTCGTAGTTTGGAGTTGCCATTGCAAAGATCTGTTCTTCCTTAATTGTAATTCCAGATGCTGATAGATGTACATACAAACCCCCACTTTTCATTTTCACGTCCACTCTTATTTGTTGGTCTTATTATATCCAGCAAGCTTGTAGTAATCAATTGGGTAGCCTTCGTGCCGTTTCATATAGACAATTAATAGAAAAATTGTGATGTTTTGAGGCATTCCTTTACTTTCTCAAAGTTTTTATCCAACTTCTAACATTTAAATTAATATTGAAATGTTAAGTTCTCTGGAATCTGATATGGTCTCATTGAGTGTGATCTGCTGTCATGTAGTGACATTTTTGATTTATAAGGATCATAACCATTGTCATCCTCAATGATATTGTTTGTGATAGTTGAATGGATTTAAAAATCATCTTATCGAATTTCGAAAAATTAAAATGCGCTTTTAAACAGTAGCGTATTTTCGGCACTTGTGCTAAGTGTCATGAAATTTTGGGGACCATTATGTAAGGACAACTTATTGCAATTGACACAATGAATTCATTTGACAAATATATTTACGCAACTTATGCATGTATTATGTGTAGGGAACTTACATAGTTTACATACGCAAATGACAGCTTGGTTAGCATTATTTTTTGGAGCACGACAAACCAAAAGAAACATAAACAAATCTATTACAATCGTAAATACGCGACAAAGCGTTAGAATTGAAACACCTAAATTAATAATTTAAAAACCAGTCAGCTATATAACTGGGTCACCTGCCTACGAGACCCCATGCCACGTAAGTTTGGTGAAAACATTTGAAAACGGGCGATGAAGAAATCATATAGGAAATCATATTAACAACCTGGATTGTCTCAGTAAAGCCAAAAATTTTAAAAAAAATGATGTCATATATAGTGACGACGACGATAATGATGGTAACAACTCTTTTCACACATTACGATAAACATCAACGTCATCGTCGTCATACACCATCACCAAGCCGCGAGTAGAGATTATAGACTACCCCCCCGATCACGACATAGCACATTATCTTGTTTTTATAAACCACTTGGGTGGATCAATTGATTAATACAAGGGGCTTAGGAGGAACAAAGCATTTAAGTAATTTTAAGATTGATTAGAATATGCTTATACTCCAAATACCAGGAATTGGGATGATTTAATTTGATATAAAAGCAAAGAAATTGAATCACTGAATGAGTATTAAAGCGTATGAATCGAAATGTCAATTTAAGAGTTGGAAGGAGTCGCCAACAACTTTTATGCGGTCCATTTAATATAATACGTGAAGACTCCATACAGCTTTTTCATAACATAATGTCAATCTTTGCGAAATAGCACATCACCAAACTCTATAGAGTGCTAAAGAGCGCCCATAGCTATAATATGGAATCTACATAACAATAACAGATGCAAATATAAGTAACTATAAATCAAAACAGTAAATAATGTATTTTCATGTTTTTTATCAGTCCCCATTTTTGGGTGGATGTTTGCAATTTTTTTTATTAGTCTTGAGCATTTTTTGCTCTGTTTGCAATCTGATCCCACTGTTTTTCTCTAATTTCTGCCTCACTTCCTTGTCTGTTTGTAGTCTGGTTCACTCTTAAATGGGATGTTCCTCTGGGATATCAATTGGATAGTTTGAACATTGCGTATTGGAATTTTAAAACGTGTTTACCTTGGTTTGAAGTAGGAATGTGTAGCAAATATCTGCCGTCAAGACTCCACGCGAAATAACTCCGGGATGATTTGAAGCCCTTCTTTAATAGTTCTTGGTTTGCTTTAGTCAAATCTTCTTTAATTACAATGTTAGTACCTTTGAGTCGTCTTCCTATGCATTCTAAGAACTGTGCCTTTAAAAACATTTACATTTCCCAACAAATTGAAAATGCAGTTTCCTAATTCAATAACTCTATTTCCATAAATGGAAAAAGAGTAAAAAGTAGTCTTTAATCAACTTTTTGAGATTTTTGAAAAGGTAAGACAAACCTAAAATAATTTCATTTTCTGTGACATCATTAAATAGTATAATATGTATTTTTTTGTCACACATGGTCTCCTGTACTTACTATCTGATTGTGTCCATCCCATAAGCTATATTTTCTTACTAAGTTTTTAAGGTAAAGAGTAAATGTGGGATTTTTACAGAAAATAAATCATTACAGGCATTTGAAAGATTTGGTTAGGCATGTCAAAGAATGACCTTATTATTTATATGACAATACCTACCTTCCCAATTCTGCCCCATGAACAAATTATTTGGTGGCAAAGATTTTTAATTACAAATCCTGCAGCAGCATCTCAATAACCTTTGCAGACTTATTGTTATCTACCTATATAACATAGGCCTTAATAAAGAATACTTGATATTTCAAGTTAATTGGAACCAGCTTCCCCCAATCAGCATGAACTGGTAAATCTAACAATTCCGATGTTTTATGGGTACAAAAGTTCTTCCTATCAGCATAGATAGCATGAATTATTCCTAATTTTTAAAACGACTTTGTGAGATTTAATAATGCTAGTAGCTCAAATTTACACATGACAAATTTACAAAAATATGACCAAAATAAAGTTCTATAACAAGCTTGTAAATATTTATGCATTTGATAGGTAAAATGTAACTTTATCTTACTAATAATTTCCTTTCTTTTAATCTTTCCTTTTCTACTGATGGCGTTCATCACTTTGGATTATCCAGGTAATTCTATTTTTCCTTAATGTACTTATACAACACCAGAAGGTGGGTCTTGAGTCAAATCCCACAATGCACCATTTTTGGGAATTCACCTCACTCAATGGGTCAATGTGATCCCACAAAAATCCTATTCTTACAGCATAAAACCCCTGTGACGTTTCCCTCGTTTTAGCCCACCAACAAACATTAGTACTTATAGAATTTTTCAGCATGATCGTGAATTTCTTTGTGGTTCTTAAACTTCTGCCTTCTTTAACACACTGTTAAATCCCTAGTATGACCTGTGTTTAGTACAATAAAAAAAAACCAGTTATAGCATCTTGCAATGGCATTATGGGATTGGTTTCAAAACAACACCCTCTTGATCTCACAACCAACTAGCTGGTCTCTTAGAATGAAGCCACTTTGAACAACCAGGTGAATGGTACAGACGCGAGGCTGATCACAACTGATCTATAAGGTTGCACATCACACCAACACCA
>JAMKCH010003825.1:0-63380 GCA_023653785.1 Ophioderma brevispina
CCTATAGCGACCAACATATTAGTGTCGTCCTTTCAAGTGGATTTCGATTTTACTGTTACACGAGGGCGCTATTATGATTTAACCTTCTCAGGAATTCCAAAGGGGCCTATGATCGAGGTTTTACGGTTATGTCAAAAAAGGGCATTAAGTGAATATTGGGCGCCATTGAAAAAAGCGCCCACTACTTTAACCAGGATGGGATTTTGCAGACCACATGATTTTGATAGCGAGATGTATAAGGTTTCCAAACATTGTGGTCTCCAAAAAATCCCCGGGGTGGTGCAGGGTTTCGGTTTATGGGGCTCATGACCTATAGATAAACCACACCACTGACGACAAACTTTTAGTGACGGATCATGAAGTAAAGTTTAGTTCTCTCTCTTAGTCCAATAATGTATGATTGAACCCACACAAATTGCAAACAGAAACATTTTGGTGTTAAATATACTCTGAAATAGTCCAAAAAATAATCTATTAAAAAGTATACCGAAATCAACCTAGTGGAACATGAGGAAATAAGGGGGGCAACGTTTTCAGGGGTAAAAAATTAGAATTGTTCGGAATTGATTTAAATGATTTTGTACAATTTTTTGCGCTACTCCTAAGGTTTAAAAAAAAAGGTATAGTTTGGACAAATCTATGCGTTTAGAGTTTTAGTACATAGGCTCATAACAGTTCAACGTCAACCTGGGTTAAAAATTAGAATGGTCCGATTGTGATCGGGACGGTTGTCAACTGTTAAAGTGGGTCCCACTAGATAAGTAAATGTAAATGATTCTTTATTTGAACTTCTATCTAAGAATTAAAGAGCTATGACTAGTGACCTCCCATAGACCCGGTAGCCCCCATTCACATTTTGCGTTCCAATGATGCCCAACGAATATTATAATGGTGCAACCAGTATATTTTCGGGTGCTGTATACCAATTGACGAACAATTTTGACACCATTTTTAGAACGACGGATATATCTGAAAATTACCCCCATTGGGACCTTGAACCTTTTTGACCATAATATTGAAATAAACAACTGAATTAGGCAAACTATACCTTTTTTTAATCCGGGAAATGTAACGAAAACGTTGGCATACTTTTCGACGCGTTTGATACTGGTGTTTTCATATTTGACGCCATGTATAAACCTTACCCCCCCTTAAAAATATAATGTTCCACTCTCCTTTGATTTTAGTAGACGTTTGATATGTTGTTTTAAAGGTATTCTCATACAATTCTGTTGGAATTGATTCGTTGCAATTAGTGTTGGGTTAAGGCAAGCATTCTTCTATTTTGGACTGGCCTCTATCCTCGCACTAATCGGTCACGTTTTGCTTGGTCGAAGTTCAAACAGATTCACGTGAAATTAAAGCGTTAGCATTTCCCGTATTTGACCATCAAAACATATGGTATGAAAAAAAAAAAAAAAAAAAAAAAAAAAAAAAAAAAAAAAAAAAAAAAAAAAAAAAAAAAAAAAAAAAAGAGAAAAAAAAAAAAAAAAGAAAAAAAAAAAAAAAAAAAAGAAAAAAAAAAAAAAAAAAAAACCAGGAGAAAAAAAAAAAAAACCTTTGTTTTAAGCAACCCATGGCAATGATCGTAAAATTTGAACGTATTTCACATAATTAACACTTAATTGACCGGGGGGTTCCTATGGTTTCGCGCTGGCCCGCTTTACGCGTGGGACTTTTGCCCCAAACTGTGTGTAATTGTCTGACCTTTAAATGCCTTCTTTTCATTACCCAAAAAAAATTAAAATCGGCCACCCCGTTAATGGGGTGGTGGGATTATTCGGGTGGGGGGTGTCCCCATGGAAACCCGCGCGCGCCCTTTGGGGCACTAACGGAAGTCATTGGGGGGGTTGAGAAGATTTTTAAAAAATAAACTAGAAACCGAGAACCCAAAGCAATTTGTGTTGCTGATATAAGTTCACACACATACATGTAAGTAACAATTTATTGTAACATATAAAAATATTAACCCTGTTATGTGCTGTAAAAATCATAGTCGTTAGACGCTTGCTAACAAAACAACCGTACTGTATCAAGTCTATGGGAAATGACGTTTATTTTGCAACAACCTTTTAAAAATACAGGATCCCTAAAAAACTGCAGGTTTGTTGTTAATATATGTAATTTGGGTCTTCACGAAATAGATATCACATAAAATAAGTTTTAAAAAGTTTGATGTAAGCGCAAGGCCATTTGAAAATTCCGTCTTTTTGTCCAATTTGCGCAATGTTTTTGAAAACAATGTTTTGCCCCCTAATTTTTGGCATCCCGATAACACATTTCAATTTTTATTGCTGATTTGGGTTGTCTTATGACACATGTGGTATAAATTTCGTGCAAAATTTCCTTCGGAAAGTGGTTTCCTTAGTGTGGGGTCCCATGGACCAACCCCCTCCCTTGGGCACCAACAGGGAAGTGAAACCCCTTGGGTCACTTAAGTGTTAATGCCTATTATATGATGGTGGGTTCAAAACAAAGGGTGTGCTTAGTGCAAAGCAGAAGAACACTGTACTTTGATACTTACGACCTGTTTCCTTTCAATCCATAAGGGGCACCACAAATATATTTAATAGCGCCCTCGGTTTTTGCCTTACACTTATCATCCATATTTAGAAGCTATCCTCGATATAATTTTATACAGCGAATATATGCGATGTCCAAATTACAAAAGCATCAGACCATATTATTTAGCGTAGGCCCGGTCAACACATCTAATACTTTTGTGGCATAATAATTCCCAATATTGTTTATACAGTAAAAGTGAACAATGGAGGGGGAGTTTCCGTAACCTGACCGATCTGACACACACTTTTATTCTGATACACTTAGGAATTCGGAAACTTCAGGAAAAATCACAGTTTTTTTCTGTAAGGTGTCCGAATTCATAAGTGTGTCCAGGGCCGTAGCCGGGGGGGGGGGGGGGTGCGGGCGGGTGCGATGTACCCACCCCAATCTCCAAAATTCCAAAAAGGGCCACAAAAATGATGTGGCAAGCGAACGAGGCTATGAAAACAATATGGATTTTCATGCTGTTTTTGGGTCAAAAAAGTTCATATTCGTCGGGGTATTAACATAGTGACGATGGTTGAATTTTTATCAATTTTTACGAAATTAAGGACATGTACTACATAACCAAATCTTCAATAATGCCAATACAGAACCTTGCAAGGACTTCATTAATTCCTCTCTTTAAAATTTTGCAATTTTGACGTATGCTGCATAACATCGACTTTGGTGTATACGGATGTTGACCCTCTGTAAGAAGTGTATACTTGAATTTTCCCACCAATGAGGCTTTTTAAATACATTTGTTTAGTAATAAGTCTCATCTTAATTTATAATGACACAGAGCCAAATATGTAATTAGTTTATACATATCGATATTAGTAGAAATTTATATTATATTTACATTCAAAGCGTGAATCGCGGCAATCCACTCAACAATCCGTCATTCTGTAATAACCCAACTTGAGCAGATTCGCGATGACGGATCTTGGTTTGACGGATGTTCAGAAAACGCCGATCGCTGTTTTTCCATAATGACGGATCTTGAATAACGCTTTAGTATAGGACAAATTCAACATTCCGTCACTATGTCGTAACATAATTGCCGATTTGCGTATTTTTGGTGTTGACGGATATGATGGTTTTGACCTTTCAATGTATTACATCCATTTAAAAGCAAGTAAGAATTAATGAATATTGGCTAAAATAAATTTCCAGGTGTTAATTTTCGTTTCTTAATCGGGTTTGATTGTTTGAATCGTATGTGTGGATGTGCACGGCCCCTCAGAGTTTCTCGACTATTTGTTTTTCAAATGCGATTTTCTCATAAACAAAAAGTCTTTTTTTTTAACATCCCGTCACTACGTAATACAAACCCACGATTTGGGCAAAAGGTCCACTTTTGCCAATTTACTCCCCTGCTATTGTGAAAAGGTCCACATTTTGGGGGAAAGGTCCACTTTTGGAAAAATCCGCACCCCCCCCACCAGAAAAAAAGCTGGCTAACGGCCTGAGTTTGTCCAGAAAACATGTGTCAGGTGGGTTAGGTTTCGGAACTCCCCATTGAGGGTGCCACTGGCATTTCCAGACATGGTGCCCGGGATGGAAAGGACCTAAAAGCCGAAAAGGGCATGACCCTGCTGGGAGCGGAACCGAAAGCACCCCCCCCCCCCCATACGCCACTGAGTGCTATATAAACGTCCTAATGGTAACAGGGTTATGTAATTTAATTAGTTAAGGGTGTGATTAAGTTACAATAAAACAAACACATCTTTCCAACGAATGACAAGGAAGATTTCGTCCGTCTTGCTTGCACCAAAAAGATTACTCTCTTACAATGAGGGGGACAGCCCGCCCTCAAATACCCGGTTTGAAATCGATGTAACGTAACGCCTGCTACGTCATCAAAATCCTACTACATGGGAATAGCGCCGACATGCTCCATAGTAAACTCAAGCAGACGACGGCGGCTGACGCTGCAGAAGTATACAAATATAACAAGGAGCCTAGATTCGAAGCCACTCTTGCATTAAATTGAGACAGAGTGGACATGAAATGAAAAAAGTGTTTGCTTTAACTAATATTTTTATAATACTATTTTAGTGAAATGCTAGATCCCTCCCTAATTTTGGCATTTTTCTACATTATTCATCTCACCATAAGAGCCATTTTTGGGAATGAAAGTGGCATACCTACATGTCATTGTAACGTGTGACCGGAGACTTTTGATTACCGTCCATTCCTTGTTTCCGTTACTTTTTTTTTAACAAAGACACTAGTTGGGTCTACGTTAATTGGTTCCCATGTGGCAGCTATGACCCAACTCTTTGCCAATTATATCATTTCTCTATAGATTGAAAGATAAACAAAAAAGATACCGTATATTTTATATGTGGAATTTTTTTTTTCTCAACAGTTTTAAATAAAAACTTTAATTTTAATCACAAACCCAAGCTGGTACATACTAAAATTGTAGTTCTTTGCAGTTTAGTGTAAAGTGGCCCTAAAATACATAGATTTTTTTTAATTTTTTATTTTCAGATATCTTTGCGATGAATAAAGATTATTGAAATAGACAGTTTAAATTAGGCTCGAACTGAGGTCATGAAATCCTGTAGACTAGTATCAAGGATTATTGTGGAGTGTGAGATTTCGAAAAACTGGATTTTTTAAAAGGAAAAAAATGGACCCCATGGTCCCTTTGAAACATCATAATCACCAAGAGAGTACTATTTCTTGTGAAAGATTCTCCACTTTTTCCCTTTTTATCAATAGATAGAGTCAAAAAACAAATTACTTTGCCCCATTTGTGAATTTGGGGGAAAAGAAATTTATTTTTTTCCATAAAATCCACTTACATAAATTATATTTAAAATTGATATTAATTCCCACTTAGGGCTCGCAAAAGGATGTCATGGAGATGTTTTCTTTCTTCTTTTTTTCTTTCAATATACAAAACTAGTTTAACTTTATTTTGGAATAAGGAGTATCGGGGGCCCAGGTTCCCTTTTTCAAAGTCCCCAAACCACATTGTGATAATTATAATCCATCGATTTCATTCTAGATAACGGGGAGACCTTTTTAGATTTCAAGGCAATGGTAGTTTTCGTTATGAACAACTTTTATTTACCCTCTAATCATAGGGTGGGGGGGGGCATATGGAACTCTTTCCCTTCCCCCCGCCGCCATTGACAACAAGGATTCGTCGGGGATTTTCGTCAATTTAAAAATAATACTAAAAGATCTCCCGCGATTTCATTTTGCCAATTCACAACCAAATAATCACATCAATCATCACCATCACACCTGTATAACCTTTGTCGTATCATATTTTATGGAAACAATTGAAGATTTTACCTTTTACTTTTCGAAAGGTCTCCATCACTTAAATACACCTAAGTGTCATGAGTCGAGAGTTGGACGCGTCACTGAGACAAAACGTGCATACAGGTGCATCGGCCAGTCTACACAAACACTGTGCACTCACTTTCACTCACCAACATTCATTTGTTCAAGCAAAATTAACTAATATTTCTTAGGAAATCGACAGAAATGAACATTTTGGTGATTTTGGGTGGGGGTTATTGAGCAATTAAACACTAGGCTGAACACTAGACTTTCAAATCTACTCGCATTGGCTTCTGCACGTATGCTGTACGAAATGTTTTCGCGTATGTTACCTACCAGGGGGGGGGGGGGAGGGGGGGGGGGGGGGGCTGACTCTGGAGCGCCTTCCCATGACTCCACTCCGTTACACAAAAATAGGGGAGTGTCCAATCTTTCCCTTATTATCTTGCTTGCACTCTACTAAGTACTAAAGGACCTGTGAAGACAATAAAAAAAATAACCAAAATTCACAATATAATCGAACCCTCAGAAAACACGTCATTAATAAATGATAACTTGTCCACATTGTTCACATTGTGGAGGTCGTTTTGAAAGTCGTCAAACTGGAGCGCGCATAATTGTTTCTTGGCCAATCTATACAATCGAAGCTATAATATTCAGCCATCTTAACCTCTAAAGTATATATTTTTTCTTTGTATGTTCTCTTTTTCGTCGAGGACTTGACTCGTAAATCTGGCCGCTGATTTGAATTTTGTGTAGTTCCATTTCTGGGTCGCGTCCCCGTAAAAAAAACCGAAAAAAAACAATATATATCACAGCATGAAAATCATTTTATTTTGTTATTCCGTGTTTGCTCCTGCAAGAGGTCCCGGGTCTAGCGCCATACTATAAAAACAAAGGGGTATAAAAGCACAGGTAAGACCCCCCCCCCATGTCGTAAACTTTGACCAGTTTTTCCTGTACAATCTAACAGAGATCGCGTCGCGAAGGTCGACTCAAGGAGGATTCGAATATTCGGAATTTGGTCGATGGATCACTGAATTGTGATTGGGTAGGTGGTATGACAGCCAACGCGGCTGGTCAAATGTAACGTCTTCTACGAAACATTACAATCTGGTATTGATTTTCACTTCATAAAAGACAGCCAGATCCATCTTCTGACAACCTGGATGACTACCTATGTTAAAAGAGTTTAATCAGTGAGAGACAACAAGTTTTTCCACCGTGAAGGACGTTCCAGCAGATGGAAACGCTTGCGTAACAAAGTTTCGGTCGCGTGATCTTTTATATGCCAAGAAAGAGCATTATAAATCTAAAGGGTTCAACTTCCAAAAAGGGCAAATCCAGGTGAATGGTATAAATAGATTAAACTCATGGCAAACTTAGGTAACTTAAACAATTATTCAACCTCCACCGGATATTGATGTAAATGACTTCGAGAGTGTTGCTAATATGATCAAATGATATTTTTGCTTCATTATCCAAGGCTCTCTGAACCACTTGATACTACTAATCTTCCGGCAGATCTGCCTGATTCTAAACCATGCCCTACTGTTAGAAGAGTTTGAGGTTTTTCAGATGTTTAAATAAAACTTAAAATGATATTCTGAGAGACCATGCGTACCGGGAAAACCAAGGTTGGCGGATTTGTTTCATTTTTTGAAGATTTTGCAAGTCCACCAAGGTAGCACAGTGAATGACATTAAAAAAAAAACTCTCAACCCCCTGAGGCTCAATACAGACATAAGAATGCTTTTTTAAAACAAGGACAAAAGTGAAAATTGACAATTTTGGGCCCATCAACGCACAGAAAGGCATTCTTACACTTTCCCTGGACCATTGGGAATTATGATTAATAACCTTGGGAAAATCGATAGCTGGTTGTGCTAATTACAGCTATTACATTGATAATCGTATTTTTCCATATTTATTTTCATTATTTTTTTACCTTCTTCCTCGCAGTCCTACTCTTTTCAACATAACACTTTCCTGTGTTTCCGATCCTCCTCTATCAACGGGTGCGCATCTGAAGGATAAGGACTGTGAGGGCAGATGAGGTAGATTTGTTGGCCAATTTTCGAATTGGGTGGTCCCAGCTGACACATTATCCTGTGTGTACAAAAATGGCAATTTTCAATTCAAAATAGCTGTACAATGCAATAAACGCGATTCACGCCACACAGAGCACACCAATTTTTATTCGATGTTGGTGTTTTATCTTTCCACTCCGCATTCATTCCACCAATTAGCGATAAATGTTGGTTGACTGGTTCCTTGATTCTTGTACATTGTCTAAAATTTAATTCCTGGCTTCATATTTGTGAAGGAAATATTAAAAATCGCGAGTTATTTACACAGCAACTTACGGTAAGAATCTCCGAACATTCTGTCTACGGTGAAATTGAACTGCATGCGGCTAGGATACAATCACCCGCCCACAAACCACTAGACTTGAATCAAAATCTGGACCTTGGCACCAGCAGTTTTTTGTACTGATTGTTTGGGTTTGAATTGGCGTTTCCTTTTCTTGTTTTTGCAGTTTTGCAAGAGGTTAGCACTAAACTATTTTGACAACATTTCGACTTCCCTTGCATATACTATTGCCCTCTGTAGCCGGCCGATTAGGGGATGTCCTGACAATCGCTTTAATTTAATTTGGTGGTTTTTGTGAAAAAGCCAATCACGTCGTACTTGAAATGACTTAGTTGTAGGAGGCCAAAAAGCGTTCTGTTTTCAAGGTCACGCTGCAGCTTTTCAATGATATTAATTGGAATCAATCTGGCTACTTTCGACCCAAAGTCCGGAAAACCAAACACCACCAACTTATATTTGACCTTTAAAGAGCTCACATGTTTAAAAACGGTAAACATGACAAAACCTCATATGCAACATTTCCATGAAGTCTTTCAGTCTATTTTTCTGATCACTATCTAGTCTTATGGCTTTGAAAGGCAGAGAGTGTCGTCATCTCTATATTGCTATATTTGTTGGAAGAAGTATCTTCAATTGTCTCATTTGAATAAATCTGTTGTTAGCTTGATTCGAGTTCAATTGGTAATTCAAGGCAATGAAAAGGTTGATGGTTGGCGAAGAAGCCCTTAATATGATATAACAAATATGAATCCCCTTTACAGATTTAAGGCTTCGTTAATGGCTCACATCAGAAATAGGTGGCAATGCTGGTGGGGATTCATTCCCTAATATAAAATGCATGTTTTTTCAAACCAACTGTTGGAGCTGCTGGCAGTTTAGGTTTGATGGACTAAGGACGAGATTGTATTACGCGATGTAAAATTGGTCATACTTATATAACCCATAGTCATTTGCTTATAGGTGGAGCCAGTCCCTCAGTGTATTCCTTGTGATTATGCTCTTTCTGTGAACCCATGTAATTACTTGAGTTGTTGATTATCGCTTATTCGTAGAAAATATTATAGCGTCCAGATTTGAAAACATTATTCAAGATTATTAGCCTCTTCAGGTGATAAAATTCCTGAAAGAGGCTGATTTGTTAAATATTGTCATTTTTAAATGTTGGACTGAATTTATTGTGGTGTATGTTTGTAAAGATTTTGATGGTTTTAATAATCTTAAGACACGGGTTGTCGTTTAAAACTTTAATACTCACGCACTCACTCAAACATTTCGATGATAAGCCAAAAAACTGACTAAATTTGCTGTTGAAGGCCTTTTGCACAAAAGTTTTTCTTTTCAAATATATTAGATAAATTATTTACCTCCAGATTCTCAAAATAAACGCCATATGATTACGGTTTTTTTCATTATTTGGCTGATATTCCAACTAGAACCCGATGTGACCGAAATGCACATATGAGATTTTAGTACTGGGATCAACTTTTTACATGTGATATTTCCCTTTTCAGGTTATCGGACGATATGTTCTCGTTACGCTAACTCCTTTGTTACGCTTCTCGCATCGCGAGACCGCATGTTATTGTTCACCCCTTTTGTTCCACTTTCGGTTTGAGCATTCAAGCCTCATTTCCCCCAATCCTAACCCAATATATTTTGTTTTATTTTGTCAAGTCTATATATTTTTGGATAACGGTATTCATTTACATTAGTCTATTTTGGCAATCTTTTAATAAAAATTTGAGCGTACCCGTGTATGTATATTCCCCGCAAGGCATCAAGGGAGTGCGCCCTTGCACTAGCTTCCTGGACGCACCCACCTTTCCCCACAGGGGGTTTTTCTGGCCACAGGAGGCCGATAGCCCTCCGCTATCGGCTGTTGCGGTGCACCTTGCCTTTTAATTTTGTGTTATTTCTATTTTGCCATAAAGTGAATTTCAGGGTCCGAAGGAATTTAAAACTTTTTTAAATATATCTCGTCGCCGTGATCGATTTGATCGCTTGACGTTAGTGATATTATCTTAGTCTTTTGCGCCTATCGAAGTGCAGCCGTAACGGAGATATCCTGTGTTATTTACACTAGAAGGATTTTTCGCATATAGCTTTTTGTCGATACCGGTCTTAGTATGGACAAAACCTGCTAGATATTTCTTTATAATAATTAAAATCGTTTGGTTTTGTGACCCTTTGTGTCAAGACGAAGTTGATATTTGTATTGCCGCGTATTTTTTATTCTTTCCCACAGATGCATGGAGAGAGTTCGACGCAAGTCTACGCGATTCAGACCCCCATCCCTTACTCGGTTATTCCGTCACAATCTGCCATTCTTTTGTTGTTCATCAGGGCCCCCTCTACTGTCAAGTCTTACTGATAAGCGTGGAAGAGGTGGACTATCTGGGCATCTTCTAAATCCGGCGTCAAAGCTTTTCCAGTTTCTCCACTCCATTTAGCCCTCTACATATCCGACATTTCCAGTTCAGGATCAAAAATTCAGCCGCCGATTTAGCCATCGCCGCCATCAAATGGATGTTTCTTAGCAGGCTGTCTTCACCTTCAGATTCCGCTCTTGTTAAAACCACCATTGAAGGCATCCGTCGGGTAAACGCTAGCCCTCGCGTTCCAAAAGAACCATAACTTCCCATGTACTGCACAAAAAATGCTGACTGTTCTAAAACAGGAAACTCCATCGCCCCGAACCTCCAGAGTTCTATTCGTCGCCTTTGTCTGTTACGCCGGGTTTCTTCGCTTTGATGACCTTAGCGGTTGTTCGCCGTAGAGACTGTAAAATCTCGTCGACCGGATGGTCAGTCATCTTATATTGCTAAAAGCTAAAAACGACCAATTCCGTCAAAGTTTCGACGTCACCCATTTGCTAGAACTTAAACAAAGACACGTGCCCAGTCGCCATTTCATGAAGCTTATTTTGCCGCCATGGGAGATCCTCCTGACTCGGATTTACCAGTTCTTCGTAGGTTTACGTCCTCAAGGAAAAGTCTTGATTCAGACTAAGGAATACCCTTAGATACCCCTGAACTAGGGAGATATGCGCGAGGCTTAGCCTCCATGTCTCCTGATCCGTCCATTGACGGGCTTCATAGATTTTCGCTCCGTGGCGCCTCGGCCAGCTTGCAATGCCGAAGTACCTCTCTTTTTGGTTTTCCAAACATGGACGATGGAAGTCCGAGAAGTCTCGCAACATATGACCTGAAAAACCAGCCCCGCTCAAAATCTCCTCCCATTATAGCTCCCTCGGCTTATAACTACGGGTCAGTTTCCGGCTATTAAGTCTTTTATCCGTTAGGCGGTAGATACTAATTGTTTACTCCATTAATTTTTCGCTCAATACTCCTTTTAGGTGCCGCTGGCCATAGTGAAAATCTAGTTACGGGTATGTTTCCCCTGCTAATGTGAATTGACAATATTGTGTAAGCACTAGTTAGCCACGAAACTCTCCGTCAGACTTTGAAATGAACATGCATGGCCGTGATTTCATTACGGTCACTGTGGTGTGATGAACGACTTTTGCGAAACGAGTCATGCAAACGTCAGAACTCTTGTGTTTTATCTAGTTGTATTTTGTAAAGTATATTGGTAATCGGAACATAAACCACGAGGCTACACTGCTCCAGCCCTGTCAATTTGTGCACCAAAATATCAGTTTCCTTTGTCCTTTTTGGTCCGTATTTTTTTTCTGTATTGACTTATATACATGAGGTTAGATCTAAGAAAAAATGAGTTTTCTGACGGAGGAAGTAGAGAAGAAATATGGTTTGCATGCCCTCTGGAGTTACATATGAGGTTTTTCCCGCCAAGACGATATGTCAAGATTGGATTCTTTCTTTGTGAATCTGGTTCACAAGGGTACACCCTAATAGGTTATTCATTTTCAGGAGGGGTGTTTTCCTAATATTTCATTTTTGAGAAAAAATGTGAACAAGTACGATTTTTACCATTTTTGTACAGCAATAGACAATTTTCATACCTTTGAAATTTCATATTTTTACATATAATGTAGGTATTTCATAGATTAATCAAACTAAAAAATATCAAAATCACGGAGCCTTTTTATTTAGGAGCGCAAACCTGAAACGGAGCAGAGTTTTCAAAAAAATTCAAAAAATGTACATTTTTGTAATGATACTGATTATAAACCTTTTTGTTAAGAATGGTAATGTTAAAAGAAGAAAGAAGGAAGAAACTATTATTTTTCCTAATAATGTAAATCAATGCCCCAGTTCATGAATATATGTCAATTTTGGTGCATGGGTTTATCTATTTTTGCACAGGGTTGTCCTTGAAACACCTTGAAATTGCCTACAAATGATAAGTTCAAGGGTACCCGAGTACTCTGGCTGTGATCATGGCAACACCCATATGAATGGAAATGGGAAATTATGATGGCCAAGAGTATTATAATGCTGCCTGCACCGCACACATATTACACGCACGTGCACGTGCGGTCTGGAACATTCCACACAAAACACATGTAAACAAACACACACCTTCCTGGTCATGATACAACCCTCCCATGCACACAGCATGTTACATCCCGCACACACACCACCCACAACATCCCCCCCCCCCCACACACACACATATCAAACACACCCGCACACACACACATACCGACAAGAGGTTACAATGTGGGAATACCCCCACAAAGTTGTGGGTTTTTGTGTATAAATCGGTACATAAATGCATTGTGGGGGTATTTGTTTTTTTTCTAGGTATATTAATTACAATGTGGGATTATTTTGGTATAGTTTTAAACACCTCACAGCAATATACAAAATACCAAATGTGTAACGATGTGGGAACCCATAGCTTAGACCTATACCTTACCCCACGACCAGAGGCCAAAAAAACAGCATTTGGCAGGAGATTACGTGTGGGCGTACTACCATAATGACAAAAAACGCCAACAATGTAGATTCTGTAACCTATATTACTCAACAATGTACCTCTTACAGAACATCCACCACACCACACACACACTTCCGTCTTTTCTCGGAAAGAGTAAGTGGTCTTGTACGCTCACGAACTTGGCGGGTGGGGTGTTGTAGTTCGAAACCCTGGCAAGATCAAGTTCGATTCGATTGGTTAGTGGATGATGCCCCTCAAGCAGGCTATGGCGAAAATGGGTATTACAGAAGGAGTACTTTAAAAACCCAATAATCCCGAACGCCGTGGACCGACTAGTTGTAAATAATAGAGTAACCAGGGTAACAAATGTATCTTTGAGCCCACCCAATAATTTAAGTTGAAAGTAATCGCAGATGAAAATGTGCCACATTTTGCAGTTTGATTGAAACCATAATTTTAATGAGCTTCTTGCCATGTTCGATGTTGAAAGTTGAGACGTCCGAATGTTCTCTATTTTTCAAGTGTGTGAGATGATATATTCCCAATATGTTACACAGACTTAGTTAAGGGCTGACATTAATATGCAGTACCGTCAAAGATTAATTGACTTGCTCACTATTTTCAGCGATTGTCCACTTCATGACAAAATTAGTTTTACCCAGTGGCATCGTGTTTAATCGTTTATAGCAAAATGAAGTCTTCTAATTGTTTACTTGCAATACAGCGCATGTCAAAAATAAATAAAAATGTGTAATTGAGTGCAAGGTGAAGGTATTTGTCCCTAAATCAGATGCATTCTCTTCAGCCCCTTATGAAGTAAAGTATAGGTTCATTGAATGGAATGAATGGAACGTACATGCCAGTTCATCCCCCTTAAACAAAGTGAGGGAGGTGGTGAGAACATTGCAAATGTGCACTATGAATACGTATAGGCCTATAATGTGGAAAAATGGTACGTTATTTTGGTCATCTTTTTGGTTTTGAAAAAAATAGTAAACAATTATGGGTCTGGCAATAAAGAAGCTTGAAATTGAACGAAGACCACTCCCCAGAGACAGTTTAAGGAGGTTTAATTATGCCCCTGTGTGATTATGCAGCAAAAAAGAAAATGCTGTGTGGCAGCCAATTGCCAGCACTGCCATAGTGATAGTTTGTGAAATATGAGGATAAACAAAGTGTAAATCGATCAACACCTCTATCAAACAACGCATGTTATGACTCTAAATAAAGTCAAGGTTGTGATTTGTACGACTTGCTATTTCACGGTATGATTCCTTGATTGTTCATGACATAATCGGTTGGGGGAAATTATTCTTGAGGGACCCCCTCCCACTCAAAATATTCCTGGGCACAAGAACAATTCCACCAACATCAGTAGCCCGGATTTGGAGGGAATTTATTATTGTGCCCCCCCTCCCCACAAGATCCTGGGGCATGTCACTGATAATACACGTATGGACAGCCAGTTGGAAAGTGTTGTTTTAAATTTGAGAGAAAAATCTCTATCGAATAATGGAGCAACCCACAAATTCCATATCCAAATATAGAGTGGCAACATGAAATTCACAGACCAAATCATTATGGTAAAAAGGGATAGAAGGGGGGTAAAAAATCAAAATCGTGATGAATGCCTGAGGTTAAAATTGTTTTTAATATTTGTCAGATTGGCTAGGAAATTGGAAAAAAAAAAAAAAAAGCCTGAAACACAAAATTTCTCATAGAACAGAAGTGTAATAATATGGAGATATGTTACAGAGATACTGGAGAAGGAAAGCAAGGCAACAATGGTAATGTAACCAATCATTTTCAGTATGGATGTTATCACTTAAGTGACAAGGGGGTTTTCAATCCAGGTGGTGACCATGGACCCCCCCCACCGGACAAGGGAGGACAACCCTTTCCGCAGGGAATTTTTTGCACGAAATTATACCACATGTGAAAGATCATAAGACAACCCCAAATCAGCACATAAAAAGAGATTTGTATTTTGGGTGCAAATTAGTTAGGGGCCAAAACATTTTTTCAAAAATCACAAGGCGAAAATGGGCAAAAAGACGGAAAATTCAATGCGCCTTGCGCTTACCATCAAAATTTTGACAACTTATTTATGTGATATCTATCTCGAAGTTACCCAACTTACGTATAGGGGGGACTTGTAGGGAACAGACTCTTATGTGAGTTGCAAATCCGGAAAAATGGTGAATTTGGTACCCAAGTACTTTATACATTATAATCAAAGAAAATGATGGAAGCACTTGCCACCCCCTTCATGGCCCCCAGCTTGGGATTTCATTCAAGGTTACACAGGGGTAAAATGTTTTCAAATGTTCCGATTGTTTTTAAAAACACACCATGATGTCTGTTCTGGTCCAAGGATGCCAAAAAGGTATATTTTATACTACCCTTTGACTTTATAGTTTAGCAATTGGGTAAAAAAAACTGAAAAAATGGTAAAAAAAGGTCAATTTTGGTTTGTACAGGGGTCAAAATTAAAATGTTGCTCTAATTTTTTGTAAAAATGTTGTTTAAATTGTTGGTTAAGCTCATAGAATGAAATAGAGAATGTTTTTGATTATCTTACTTGTCTGGTTATTAACAAATGGCGAATAAATCAACAGCTATTGGCAGCTCTTGGATTCTATTGACCTGTGACCTCATTTTGTTGTAACGTGAATACTACTAAGGCATACGGATAGGCAAACTATTCTTTAGTTCAATCCTTTAAGTAGGGAAACAATTGCACCACTATTACTGATCAAAGCAACTTTTAACTTTTGACCCATGTACCCAACCAAAATGTACTTTTTTCATTTCAAAGCATTTTTTACATTTTTTACCCATAACTCCGGACTATAAGCCATATAAAGTGTAAACTATACCTTTTTGATCCTTGTGACCAGACAACACATGTGTACTTTTAACACATTCAGACATTTTAATTTTTGACCCCTGTATAACCTTGAAACCCAAGCTGGGGGCTATTAAGGGGGGCTGGTGAGTGCTTCCATCAATTTTATGAATTATCACGTACTTGTGTGCAAAAATTCACATTTTATTATCCGGAAGCGCACCCTCTTACCTACAGTCCCCTGCTTTAATTTTAACCCAACAACCAGCAGTTTTAGGGAATCCTGTATTTTTTACGGGTGTTTGCAAATACACTTCACTTTGCCCCATAGAGTTTGTCAGTAACGTTTGAAACGTACATGATGAAATTGTTTGTTTTCAGACATAAATAGGAGGGTTAATTATTTTAATGTTCTAATATTGTTTACTTACTTGTAGTGTGAACTTATATCAGCAAAAAACAGATTCGCTTTGGTTCGCGTTTTTCTTAATTCCTTATTTTAAAACTATTCTCAAATGACTTCCGTTAGTGCCAAGGGGGGGGGGTTTCCAATGGGACCCCCACTAATTAACTCATTAACGGCTTGGCCGATTTTACTTATTTTTGGTATGAAAAGCAGCGCATATTAAAAAGTCAGACAATTACCAAAAATTTGCGGCGCAAAAAAATCCACATCGTAAACGGCCAGCTCGAAAACAAATTTTTGGGGTCCCTAGTGAACCCCCCACCCCCCTTGGTCACTTAGAGTGTTATGTGGTATTCAAATAGAAGGGTGGCGAATGTGGGTCCTCTCCATAGACACTGTACAAACGGCGGTCAGTTTATTTGGGGGGGGGGGGTTTCCTGGCAAGGGTACTGGGCAGGGGGTGCCCCCCCCCCCCCGCTGGTTAGGCCACTGTATTGTAACTTAGTGCATGTGCAGTGCTCCTGTGTCACGGCCTATACTATTATCCATTTGGCATACGTAGGCAATCATACATATGTAATGATGAACACACACACCACTGATAAGTGTTCTTTTTATTTATGATTCAGAGGTGTTCTGAACTGATCCCATAATGAATTTCAAACTGTTACTGTAACTTACACATGTTATTGCTTAGGCATAAAAAGTGTTCCATCCAAAGTTTAAGAACCACAGAACATTTGCTTAAAAATTCCTAAGTACAACGCTTTGTGGGCTAAAATGAGTGTAAAAATCAGGATTTTCCATGTGTTAAGATATGATTTTGTGGGACCATGACCCTATTGAGGTGAATTCCCAAAACTGGTGTCATTGTAGGAATACACCCTCTGCCTCATGATTGGTAAAATGGATACACCCTGGTATACTACCCTCAACCTCACCCCTTCATTCAAAACACCCTCTGCTCATGATTTGTACAATGGTATAAAACAGAAAGATTGAAAAAGTATTCTTTTTTCTCAATCATAACACTCACTCCAAACACATAAACACACCTACACACACACCACACAAAACACAACCACACACACACACAACACACAGAACTAGTCTTACAAGTACTAGTTTTCTGTATGGAAATACTGCACACCCCATAGAATAATGATGTTACTTCTAAACCAAGAGGCAGAGATTATTCCTTTTCAGCATTGCAGGTGTATGTGTAGATGTGTGTGTGTTTGCTCAGACACACAAGTGAGTAGGTCTTCTGGGTGTGGCAGGGGAGTATAGTGTGTGTATAGGCATGTTTGTGATTGTGTGGTGTGTGTGCGTGTGTGGGGGTGTCGTGTGGGGATGTGTACAAGGGGTGCAATGTACGGAGTGTATGTACATGAGTGTAGTTTTGTGTTGAGGTAGGTCACTTTCGACGCACCATTCATATTATAGTCCCTGATCAGTAATAGCGGAATCATTGCTTCCCTTAAATTTTACATCAGTCTGTTTCATTGAATGTTAGGGGACATCCCTGTGATAAAATGGAATAATCCAGGTACCAAAGCATTATATTCATGATAGTATGTGAAAACATTTCTAAGTTTATAATTTTGTACCTGAAAATTAGCTTTGTTCCCTGGAAAAGACCTTGAAAATTTTTAGTATAATCACAAAATGATCATTTTGGAATGTTCCAAAAACTGTCATTCTTACAGAGTGTTTATCTCCTTATGGAAGTGGTTTCATGATTTGAATTGCGTTCTTTTATTTGACTATTTTGTAGGTACATTATACGTAAGAATCGATAGATTTGAAAGATATGAACATTTTATAATTTTCATCAAAAAATGGAAAAAACATTTTTTTTAATTTTCTCTCTATGCAAATTAGGAAAACATCCCTCTTAAAAAATGGAATGACCCGATAGTTTTTTCACACATTGGGATCCTATTCAGAAAAAAAGCTGATTTTAACATATGCCAAAATTTCAAACTGACATGAAGTGTTAGGTGAGAGTGTGTGGTGTTTTCTATGGGCTTTGGTGAAGGTCTCAAATTGCTGTCTTTTGTTTTTTTTTCATGCAGGAGAGAGACTATTGGGGTGGCGTACTACCCTGGGGTCTCATATCCCTCTCTTAGTGGTGATCTGTGAATTAATTTCATATCTATATTCACAAATGCTTTTTGATAGACATCATCAAACTTGAAAATATGAGCTGAAAAGGCTGACCCCACTTTTCCGAACTCGATTTGCCATATTGCCTGGTTTTCTCAGAAAAGTACTCTTAAAGGTGGGGATGGTATTTCTACCAGGTTTATAAGGAGTCTCTTATGCATGGAGTGGGTAAGCCACTTACAGATATCCTAAATCAGTCTTACAAAGAAGGGACTGTACCACCTCAGTGGAAAATAGATTGTGTAGGACCAATTCCAAAAACCAAGCCCGCAAATTGGGAAAAAGTAAGACCTGTTTCACTGACCGATCACTTTGCAAAAGTTGCCGAGGATTTATGGCTAAGTGGTTGTCAGAAGATTAAGAAAAGAAAGTAGTAACATCGATCCTAACCATATGGGAATAGGAAGGGTGTTTCAACTACTCACTATCTTGTGAAACTGATGGACACTTTGCTAAAAAAATTCTGACAAACCTGTCATGTGAGCATTGGTTGTTCACTGGATTTCAGCAAAGCATTTGATTTAGTCGATCATAATCGCTTAATTAACAAATTCATCACGCTTGGCGTGCGCCCATCAGTTATTGCTTGGATTGCAAACTTCCTTGATGGAAGAGAACAGTGTGTCCAGTATAAGGGACATAGTAGCAAGTGGGGATTAAAATCAAAGGTGGTAACAGGTGGTGTTCCACAATGAACACGAATTGGCCCACTTGGATTTGTGACTTTGGTCAATGACGCGGTACGGATAAGCCCGACCACATTTAAATATGTCGAGACCTTACCTTGATTGAGACAAGATCACGTGACAAACCTTCAGCCATGCAAGACCATCTTGACAAATTCAGTGATTGGGCCAAGAATAACCATATGAAATTACACCCTTCTAACTGGGCCCAATGAAAAGTTTCTTTTCTGACGAAGAAGAAACAAGATGAGGTTCAAGCTCTTACCATTTTGATCAAGCTCCACTTCAAGAGGTCTCGATTAGCAAAAATACTGGGTGTCTTATATATGTCAGTTCAGACCTAAAATGGAGTAAGCATAACTGTGAGGGGCTTAAGAAGCTACTCTTGGAATGTATTTATTGAGCTCCTCATCAAACACTTTTAATTGCCAACTTGATGTGATCTGGTAACCATCTATTTCTGGATTCGTTCGCCGAATTGCTGAATACGCTTGACCCTATGTGGCACCCTGGTCTTGCTGTTCGTGAAGATCTCGCTCTTGAACGGAACCCAGAAAGGGGCATGTAAGATCATACTTGGCAAAGGTTATTCACTTATCATGAAGCTCTTGAGCTGTGCAACCTTCAGGCTTTACATGATATGCGTGAACCACTTTGTTGGTTTCTTCAACTCTCGCTTGAGCTGCGCGCTTCAACACGGGTGCTACATAGGAGAGGTCACCATACACGGTTTAGAGATTACGGAATCTCAGACAAATTTTCCATGCCAAAATTTAGGACAGATCGTTACAAACTAAGTCCACTACTGTTCATGACTAAATTGTACAATGACCACAACGGTCAATGTATTTTCTATGAATGTTCTTATGAATTTATGTTCTGGTGACTGCGTTGGTGATCAGTGAATGGCGTTTGAATGGTATATGTGTTTGTGTGTTAGTGTGTTAGAAGTGAGTGTGTGGATGTGGTTGGTGGTTAATGGTGCAGTGGTGTGCGTGTTTTTTGCTTTAATTTTTATTATAATGATTTTGTTTTTATCTTATAAAGATATTTTTTTATATTTTAACCTCAAAAGAGGTAGCAAAACGCCATTTTATTTCTCTTGTGATATCATCTTTTCATCTACATCTTTTATCATTTCTTTTACTGAATAATATTATACACACAACTATATTTAAGATTGTAATTACTCTTACATACTTTTACTACATATTTCATTTTCACACACGGTTAAAGAAATATTGTAATCTCATATTACTATTTCCAATTCACAGTTTCTATATCAGAGATTCTATTTTTTTTTTTTTCATTTTCACACACGCTTAAAGAAATATTATAGTCTCATATTACGAGTTCGATTCACAATTTTGTATCGCAAACATTCTGTTTGCTTATCATTTTAAGGGAACAAATAATGTATTTCCATGATCATTCCATTTGCCATGTCTAAAATATGTTTAGGTAGCTAAATAGCTTATCCAAATCTTCATCTTTTAAATTAATCTTCATATTTCTTCTCACGTGCTTTTGTATTTCATGAAATTTTCTTATCTCACTTGTAAATATATGGAAAGCAGTTCCACCCTTTTTCGCCTGATTGTACATAATTTGAGCTTTATACACTGCGTATGTGCCGAGAATAATCAACACATTTACAAAGTCGTTTTCTTTATTTTGTAGGTCGTAACCATAAATTATAGTCTGATTTTTTATTCCTGTCAGTAAACGCATATTGTCGATGGTACGAATCATTTTGGAGGGGATGTGTTCAGATCAAAAACTAAAAAGCCGTATTAACAGCTGAAACGCTCAACTTTGTTCAAAAGAACCAGATTCTTGAACCCATTGTACATGAACTTTTTGTATTGAATATATAAAGGCTTCATACATTAAATTGCGATTGACCTACCTTGATTGAAGACAAGATCAAGTGACAAACCTTCAGCCATGCAAGACCATCTTGACAATTCAGTGATTGGGCCAAGAACATTAGGCATATGAACCCTTCTAAATGCCCATATGAAGTTTCTGTTCTGAAGAAACAAGATGAGGTTAAAGTCTACAAATTTTGATCAGGCTCCACTTCAAGAAGGTTCGCGATAGCAAAAAAATAGGGTGTCTATATATGTCAGTTCAGACCTAAAATGGAGTAAGCATATTGTGAGGTGCTAAGAAAGCTACTCTGACTGTATTTATTGAAGCTCCTCAAACACTTTAATTGCCAAAAGGATGATCTGTAACATCTATTCTGGATTCGTTCGCCGAATTGCTGAATACGCTTTGCCCCATGTGGCAACCTGGTTTGCTGTTCGTGAGATCTCGCTCTTGAAACGGACCCAGAAAGGGGATGTAAGATCATACTCATCGCAAAGGTATTCTACTTATCATGAAACGCTCTTGAGCTGTGCAACCTTCAGGCTTTACATGATATGCGTGAACAAACTTGTCGGGTTTCTTCACTCTCTTCTTGAGTCTGAGCGTTCAACAAACTGGGTGCTACCTAGGAGAAGGACCATACACGGTAGAGTATTACGAACTCAGACAAATTTTCCCTTGCCAAAAATTTAGGGACAGATAGTTACAAAAACACAACTCAGTCCATACTGTTCAGGACTAATTTACAAATGACCACAACGGGCAAGGTATTTTCTAGGCATGTTCCTTTGAATTTATGGTTTGGTGACTGCGTTGGTGAATCAGTGAATGGCGTTCTTGAATGGTATATGTGTTTGGGTGTTAGTTGGGTTTAGAAGTGAGGTGTGGATTGGTGGTTGGTGGTTAAGGTGGGGGTTGCGTGTTTTTTGCGTTTTATTTTTTATTGATAATGATTTGTTTTTATCTTATAAAGATATTTTTTTCTATGTTAACCTCAAAGAGTAGCAAACGCCATTTTGTTCTTCGTGGATATCATCTTTTCACCTACATCTTTTATATTTCTTTTACTGAATAATATTATACACCACAACTATATTTAAGATTGTATTACTTTACATACTTTTACTACATATTTCTTGTTCAAACACGGTTAAGAATATTGTAATTCATAGTACTCCTATTTCCAATTCACAGTTTCTATATAAGAGAATTCTAGTTTTTTTTTTTCATTGTCACACACCGCTTAACGAAATATTATAGTATCATATTACGAGTCGATTCAAAAATTGTGTATCGCAAACATTCGTTTGCTTATTCACCTTTTTTTAAGGGAACAAATAATGGATTTCCATGATCATACATTTCAATCCCGTCTAAAAATATAAAATATCAAAAAAACCAATTTTAAATAATATAAAAAACATTAATTTTTAAATTAATCTTACATATTTTCTCTCACGTGCATTTTGTTATTTCATGGAAAGTTTTCTTATCTCACTTGTAAATATATGGAAAGCAGTTCGACCTTTTTCGCCTGATTGTCCATAATTTGAGCTTTATACAATGCGTATGGCACAGGAATAAATCAAACACATTACAAAGTCAGTTTTCTTATTTAGGTCGTAACCATAAATTATAGTCTGATTTTATTCCGTCAGTAAAACGCATATTGTCGATGGTACGAAATTATTTTGAGGGATGTGTTTCAGATCAAAACTAAACAAGGCAGATTAACAGCTGAAATCTAACTTGTTCAAAGAACCAGATTCTTGGAAACCCATTGTACATGAACTTTGTGTATTGAATATATAAAGGCTTCATACAGATTTCAATTGATAGATTGTCGTTAAAGTCTGAGGAAACGCTATCGATGCCTTTGTTTTGGTTGTCAAAACGGAAACGGATAGAGTGTCATTAACATCAAGGGCTGGGTGAGAGGAGGATTAGGCCACTTAAAATATTGTCTTGATTCATGACCAAAACTCAAAAACAAAAGAAAACTTAGTTAAGATTGGACAAGCTGTCAACTACTATTCTGCAACAAGACGAAGAATAAGAATTGTAAAAAAGTATCAGATTTTCTAACTAATATCCGTAGTGACCGTTAAAAAGAACCTGGTGAGTTAATAATATAATATTTGTATCATTTTTTTATGTTGACATGCTTCAGAGTTTGTTCAGTTGGTGTTTGGAATTATTCAGAGGCATTGCCTTTTAACATTTGCTTCGTGAGAAACGGGACTTTTTTGATTTGGCCGTAATCTGCTCCGTTCGTGACATCCAATTCTTTTCTATTGATTCCGTAAAGCAACAACTCTCAGAACGAATGGAATCGTCGCCACGCCCCAAAAACGTTTAATGAAACTGACAGGATAAAAAATCCTACTATAACATTTTCATGGTCTAGGTCAATCGAAATGTAACTAGGTGAGATAAAAGTTTCTTTCTACGTTTCCAAAATATTTTATGATATTACAGTTAAAGACGGTGTTGTAAGAGCTGTCAGATACTTCCGCCCGCGACTGCTAGTCCAAAAAAAACTCGTCTGTGCCCATTAATTTCCACTAACCAGTTGTACTTACATGGTGTAAGATTTACGCATGTTATATTCAAATTGCCCAATTTTAACTTTTTCAAAAAATATATTTGTATTTTTAAAACAAATATTTTGTTCCATATCTCATTATCAAGTTCTCTTCATTTAAAGTGTTTTCTGCCAGGTTGTACACAAATGAATATCATTCGAATTTAATAGGGACAATAAAATTGTTTAGATGTGACGTTTACAAATATTGAATAGTTTTTCTTATCTGTTAGTAACACCATCCTATGGGTCTGGGAATGGTTTTAATTACAATAGACCTATCATAAATGACGTTCTTCCATCAACTGGACCGTGCTTTCTTTATTTTTTCTAAATTAAATATATTCAGAGGGCATTGCACAAAATGGGATAATTCTTCTAAATTAATAAATCTATGCAAACAAACAATATCGGAAACGTATATGATGTCGGCACCCTTGTTCCCTTTTAAAAAACAACATTTTCCATTAAATTTAAAATCCTATTTCCCAGAGAACTTGATCCGTAATATCTAGATCTGTAGGTGAGAAAGATGTTTGCTGTTGGCGAAAAATAATTACCAAGCTCCAATTACATAATTCGGTAAAAATCCGGGATTTTGGTGTTACAAGTAAATGTTTCAAAATCATTTGATTGACAGTTTAATTTAAGTAGTAATGGCAAGCCACCTACTTTTACCAAACAAAACTGAGCACATTCTTCCACAAACACATTATTAGTATTGTTTAAAATTCTAGCAATCCATTTAATTTTTAGGGCACGTAGTTGATTTTCAACGTTCGCCAATTCATGTGCCTGTTAATTGTTTTCCTGTATATTTTCTTTGAAGATCCACAAAAATTGAAAATCAACTTTTGTTAGCTTCTTTAATGACATGCCTGGCACATGTTGATTTGTAGCATGTAGAGCAATTGTGAAATACCAAGAGATTTAATTATATTTATTTTTCCAAAAATAAGTTAAATTTCGTGATTTCCAGTGGACTTTAGCTTTGATTAACTTTATCAAGCATTGCTTGACCAGTTTAGTTCTTCAGCTTTCTTTTCATATTTGCGACTGAGGGCCCTAGACATTTGATTTTCATTCATGTCTTGAACATGACCTTACCTAACAATAAACTTCAGTTTTGTTCTTGATTAATGTCAATCCGATACAGCACGAAATTTATTTATAGTGTCAAACTCATCAGTAATGGAATTTACGTTGCTACACAAAAATAGTTGTGTCGTCTGCTAGTTGACGATTTGATTCTGTTAGAATTTTAATACCATGAATGTTTTCGTGTTTTTTATATGTACTGGATAACATCCCAGTGGCTATGATAAATAAACTTTTTTTGAGCTGACAAATGACAACCTTGTCGAATGCCCTCTTTTTATAGTGAAGGTTCACCGGAAACCCACCATTAATTTTAGAATGAACGGTAATGTTGGTATAGAGTATATTAACCCATTTTCTCTAAATTGTCACAAAACCCCATTTTTAACTAAACATTTTCCAGGGGAATTTCTTTCAAGGCTATCCGAATGCCTGTGGAATCAAAACTAAAATCGCACCATCGTCCTTCATTTCTTAATACAATATTTCTATTTACATCTTCAATAGCGTAACGTTTTGTCCAATAAAATCGACATTTAACATAAACATGTTTTGCTCTTGGGTTTATTATATTATTTACCACCTTATGTAATCTCAACGCCAGTGTAGAAGACAAATCTTATAATTTAGTTTTTTAAAAGTGATTATGAGCCGCCAATATTAGATGCGTATTTTTCACCTTGTTTGTGCAAGATGTTATAAAAATCCCTATTTCCTTGAGGTCACCAGGAAAAGTTCGCCCTTAACAAAACATTAAGTGATGGAAGTCAAGTCAATTCATTAATTTTTTTTTTTTCTAAGTTCTTCCCAGGAAAAAACTATAAAAACTCGGCGGTAGGCCATTCACAACATGGGGATTGTGTTTTTCAATTTCTTACAATACCTGTTACTCATCTATTGAAAGAAGGCCTTCACATAGCGAGGCATCCTCTGGCTCGAGTTTCTTACATTTACATCAGATATATATGTTCAATCAACACTTCGTCAATACTTTTGAAGAATATAGCTTCAGCATAATAGTTAACAATTTCTCTAAAATTCGTCATGTCCATTCACCCTTCTTACCATTTTTGTTTTAATTCAGTAATGGGTTTTTTAACACCTATACTTTTTTCTAACCCAAAAATAAATATTTGTATTTTTTTCTCCTTCTTCATTCACCTAGCTATATACGTGACCTTTTACTATGGCACCCTTGGTTGTTTGTGTTTACAATTTATCCAATTTGTGACTTTCTATGCATGTTACCTGTTTATTTTTCTGTGGAGCGACTTCACACGCTTTTTCAATTTATGGACATACTCTTGAGTTCTTGGAATTCCTTTGCATTGATTTCTTTTCTTTTTGCCATATTCTATTGTAAGTCTAATTCTTATTTACAAAGTTCCCATGTTAACGGCTGAGAGATTATGGTAACCCTTCTCGTTGCAATCTCGCATTTACCCCATCTAATTTTTCATGATAAAATGCAATGCATTTAACAGCGATGAATTAAAGTATTTTCAATAACAGGGGCCCATTCTTTACGGGATGATAAAACAAGTTTTAAAGAAATATATTGTGATCTGACCTAAGAGATATGGTCGAATGGGCTGTTGAAATAGACACGATTTTACCACGTGATCAATAACAGTACATCTAATCTTGAAGCGGATGGTTAAGGAATTTTGTGTAGCCAGGTAAACCCTTGTGTTTTTTAGGGTTTTGGGTTCACATAGATTCTATTATAGTGAACTTTTCATGGCTTTCTTGAGGGGATCGCAAAGGGGAGAACGACGCGGAACAGGACTGGGGTCCCACAAGGTCGTGTCCTGCACACAATTAAAATCGCCACAAGCATTATTTCAGCATTGATTGTGGTATTACCCAGTTTAGCTTTCTTGTAAAAAACAGGTCTTTGCTGAGGAAGTGTAGGCGCATATATGGTACCAATGTATATGATCATCTACGATTGTTAACATTTGCTAAGATCTTCTGCCATCAAGAGTTTGGTGATTATTTTCAATTGGTACATTCTAGTTTTTTATTAAAAAAATTGAAAAACTCCCCTTACTATGTGTTGTTCCCAAAAACGAAATTGATCATATACCATTCAATTCTTCCGAAAGTTTTTTTCGAGGTCTTCATCTAAATAGGTCTCTTGCAAAAACATATCAGCTTTTTGGTTACTTACACATTTAAAACTGCTTAAACTTTTTCTTTATCTATTCCCCTCACATTGAGTGAGATTAAATGGATATGAGTCATATGAGTTTATAAGATGTAAAGGGTTTACCTTTTCCTGAGCGCGATCACGCTTCTTTGTTTGTATGCTTTGTTTCTGGTTCTTTTTTGTGCATTGCCTTGCTTACTAGTCTGAGGGGATACTACCGATAGGTCCGTGAAGCTAATGTGTATTCTACATCGGCCTCTGTTCCAGTTTCGGTTTCACTACTATCTTTTGGAACGGTGCTTGTGGGCTCTTAATTACACCAGTTTCTCAGACTTAGGTTGCACCGGAATCGCGTTGGGTAGAGACCCAAACAGTAGCGCTGAGATGGTGAAGCGTCGAGAAAACGGGGAAAACTGCGTACGACCTTCTAGACTGGCAGTCGGTTAGGTCTATCTTGAGGCTGATCTCTGTAATTATTACCACTCTCCTCGCCCTGTGTATTCCCACGGCTGTCGTCCCGACTTACCGCTTGATCACGTTCTTGCCATTGTGTCTACAGTTGGCCCCTGATATGACCCGATTTGGCCACAAAATGTACATTTCACTGGGATTGCAATAGATATTATGATGCCACCTTCCAAACAATGGAAACATGTGGCAGTGGGATTTTTATTACGGCCTTGGTGCCAAATTCTTGCTTTGAATCGGCAATATTCAAGAAACCCTGGTGAGACGGACAGTGTGGGGGTTTTTTTGATAAATACGCGATTTTAATATAATGATTGTATTTGTGTTATAATATTTAAAATGTTGCAATTTCCATTTTTTTTTTTTTTTTTTTTTTTTTTTTTTTTTAATAAACCTTTAATGAAACAAACATAAAAAAAATAAAAAGTTTTAAGTTAAAAAAAAACAGTTTGACCTAGTTGATGAATATTGTAAGGCAGGTTAAACACGTCTAGTTGAAAACTCGTCTAATTTGCATAGTTGTGTGAAGACTTTAAGACTATTTCCGGAACTGAAGGGGACTCATCATTCGACATGCAGTGGTTTGGTATAGAGATAATATATATCACAGACGTAATTTTAAATTTAAATTGACGATTATTGAAATGATCAATTAGTAAATTGATCTCTGGTGGATGTTAGTCTTGAAGTGAAACGTATGTAATTATCACTACCCCGTCCCCCGGTTAACATAGGAATATATTGTGACAATAAAGCAAATTTCCAAAAGGTATGCTGACCAGAGGGGTGCGAAATGCGAATAATAATACTGAAACAAAACCGTTTTCAATTCTGAAGTAGTAAGTACCAGGTCATTGTACTTCGAAAGTAACAAAGGTTACAATGTACTCAATGTTCCTTCAATTCCTTCATATAGCCCAGACAGGGTGAAATCAAGTTAATACTGAGAACAGGTGGTTGAGTTGTGATGTAGCCATTGCTTTGGTAATCTCTCTCTCGGGTGGTACGGATGTCCTGTAGTAGTTACTTTGAATACCAGGTCTTTATCTCGGTTAAAAAAATAACTGTTGGGGTCTAGTTATTCGCCTTTTTGGCAATGTTTATAAAATGCCCATTCAAAAATAAATGAATGTTTACTTCTAATTTCGTACCTTAAAAACTTATCTGAATTTGATGCTATCATGGACAAATCTAAAGTTTAGATTAAAATGTAAAAAATACCGTCGCGGTGCGGGAAAAACCTATATGTGAATTTGACCGTTAAAAGCAAAACCTCACATGTAGTAAAAACGTTTAAATGACAAAAACCTCATAGTACATTTTCGAGGAGACACCAAAAAACTTATTTCTCCAGATTCTGAAAATAAAGTGTCAGTGATCTATCATTATGGTGGCATGAAATCAAGCTAGACCCGAGTGTGAAAAAAATGCACATATGAGGTTTAGCACTGGGCCCACTTTTTTGTATACCCCGTTTCGTCGCATTTTCTTGAAAAAAACTTCTTGCTGATTAATTGTAGGCCATATATGTTTACCCAGTGTATATTGATCATCTCGATTTTTACTTTGCTAAGATCGGTCTGCCAGTCAATAGTTTTGTGATTAATTTTCAATGTTACATCTATTTTTTATTAAACATCAATTGAAACTCCCCTTACTATGTGTTTGTTCCAAACGAATTGATCATATCACCATTCCATTCATTCCTGAAAGTTTTTTCTAGTTCTTCATCTAAAATCGGTCTTGCAAAAACATATATCAGCAGCTTTTTGGTTATTACAAACACCAATTCTAAAATGCTAAACGTTTTTCTTTATTTCTTTCCACTTGACACCTTGAGTGAGGCTTAAATGTATCATGAGTCATAGGAGTTTATAAGAATGTAAAAAGGGCTTTTTACTTTTTCCTTGATCGCGATCGCTTCTTTTGATTTTGATGCTTTTGTCCTTCTAGTTTCCTGTTCTGTGCATTGCCTGCTTACGTAGTCTGAGTGGATACGAACGATAGGTCCGTTGAAGCTAAGTGTCTTCTCATCGTGCCTCTCCATTTGTCGGTTTCACTACTATCTTTTGGAACGGTGCTTTGTGGGCTCTTAATTCCCAGTTTTCTCAGACTTGGTTGCACCGGATCGCGTTGTGGTCGCCGAACGTGCGATTGAGATGGTGAACGTCTGAGAACGGGGAACTGCGTACGACCTCTAGACTGGCGTCAAGTAGTCTATCCTCTGAGGCGATCTCTTATATTACCACCCTCCTCGCCCTGTGTATCCCACGGCCTGTCCGTCCCGACTTACCCTTGAATCACGTCTTGCCATTGTGTATTACAAGTGGCCCTTGTATGACCCGATTTGCCACAAAATGTACATTTCACTGGGATTGGTGCACTTAATTGATCTATGACGCCCACTTTCCAAACAATTGGAACAGGTGGCAGTGGGATTATACGCCTTGGTGCCAATTCCTTTTGCTTTGAAAATCCGGCAATATTCAAGAAACGCTGTACCGGTACAGGTGGGGGTTTGATAAATACGACCGCGCTTTTTAATAAATGATTTATTTGTTATAATATTGTAAAATTGTTGGATTCCGCTTTTATTCTGTGCTGCATGACATTTTTAATAAACCTTTATGAAATGAATGAAATGTCCGTTTTTAAGTTAAAAAAAACCGTTTGACCATCGTTGATGAATAGTGTTAAGGCCAAGGTTTGAAAACTCGTCTAGTTGAAAACTCGTCCTAATTTGCATCAGTTTTGTGTGAGAGCTTTAGGACTAATGTTCCGGAATTAAGTACTTAAGTCATTCAACAGCCGTGGTTTTTGTATAGATATATCTCTATACAGACTGTAATTTTATAAATTTAAATTGACGATTTATTCAATATTGATCAATTTTTAAAATTGATCTCTGGTGGATGTTTAGTCTTTTGAAAGTGAAACGTATTTATTATCATACCCGTCGGTTAACATGGAAATTCATATTGTGAATAAAGCAAATTTCCAAAAGGTATGCTGACCAGAGGTGCGAATAATAATACTAGAAACAAACACCTTTTACAATGTGCAATACGTACGTACCAGTTCCATTGTACTTCAAAGATCAAAGGTTACAATTACTCAATTCTTTCATTCCCTTCATATAGCCCAGCCAGCGGTGAAATCAATATAATACCTGATACTGTAATAACAGGTGGTTTGATTGTTGATTTAGTCAAGCTCTGGTAATCTACTCTCATCGGGTGAGTAAGGATGTCCTTTGTAGTGAGTTACTTTCAATCCAAGGTCTTTATCTCGGTTAAAAAAATAACTGTTTTGGGTCTAGTATTTTCGCGCCTTTTTGGCAATTGTTATAAATGCCCAGTCAAAATAAATTAATGTACTCTCTAAATTTCGTACATTAAAAACTTATCTAATTTGATTGCTATCATGGACAAATCTAAAGTTTAGATTAAAATTTAAATCAAAATACCGTCGCTGTGCGGGAAAAACCTCATATGTGCATTTGACCTTTAAAAGCAAAACCTCACATGTAGTAAAAACGGTTACATGACAAAACCTCATATGTAACATTTTCGAGAGACACCAAAAACTTATTTACTCCAGATTCTGAAATAAAGTGTCATATGATTTACTATCATATGTGGCATGAAATTCAAGCTAGAACCCGATGTGACCAAAATGCACATATGAGGTTTTAGCACTGGGCCCACTTTTTACATATGAGGTTTTGCATTTGACCTCTGGAGTTACAGATGAGGTTTTTCCCGCCCAGCGACGATACATTGAAATATAAATATAACAGATTAAAAATTTTAATCAAAATTTAGATTTGTCCTCCGTTTTAATCTAAGAAATTTAGAGAGTACGACAGTCATAGTCTGTGATTGATCTTTGCTTAATAGACAACATCCTGGTTCGATTGGTGCTCAACATAATGATCTTTGACTTGATAGCTATCAATGATAAAGGTTTCAATTGTATATCAACACCTCGGTCAGTAACGTATAGAAATATCGTGTTCTTTATTCAGGTGCATGGACGGAAAGGAAAACTTATCTCTTTCGGGAAATACATCAATTAAATTGAGCCAGAGTAATTCGACCCAGTTTTCAAATTCAATTCGAAGAAAACATTCAAATTGTAGACTTGTTTTCGTATGTAGCTAGTTTTCATCAATTGTCTGAAATGCCTGCAAATGTCAAAATTGCCTATCCGTTCAGCCACATTATCCGCATACAGGCTGTCTCAAGAAATGTTAACACTCTGTATAAGGTAATTTTGATAAATAGAAAAGTACAAATGGACCTTTGTTTGGTACTACTTTAAAGCTAATAAAATAAGCTTTTATTTGCCATTTATTTCATTCCAATCTGATGGGTAGAACAAAAGATATGCTTCATTAAATATGAGAGTGCAAAATCAACTTGGTCCGATATCTGCCTTTAAGCATTTGAAATGCATGACGCAACATGAATACACTTGACCTCAGAGCACATCTTCTTTCCATCTTAAAAGGAAAAGAAATGGATCTTGCTGTTTTATTCTATTGAAGTAAGACTTATAAATTCTTGTCACCGTATGTTACCAAGCGCTCATCGTTGGATCTACCATAACGGCTCTTCTAACATTAAACAAGAGAGATGTTGGCTTGAGTGCTTGCCATTCTGGTTCATTATGGGTCAGTTTGGCCTATTACAGGTGTCTTTCCAATTTCGCCTGCTTCACTATTCATGTAGACCTATCAGATTTTTTTTGCATGTTTTTGATGTTATTATATCTACAGAATAGTTTCCTTGGGAATTCAATATGGAAGCATCTGATTGTTTGGTTTGGTTTTAGCATTCTGTGTAATTTTGAGAGATTTGATGAAGCTAAGTCTTCTAATGAACACGATGAAAGCGAACTTACTGATTAACATTTGAAAAACAATATCGGAAGCTCAAAAGGGATTGTCAATGTCTTCAGTAGGTTCAATAGTCAGTTAATAACTTCCAATATTGAGTATGTTACAAGATCATGTTTCCCGCAATCTTACAAATGTAACCAATGCAAATCCGATTTTGCACTCTCTATTTTGACGAGGCATATCTTTTGTTCTACATATCGGATTGGAATGAAATAAACAACAAATGAAACCTTCTTTATTAAGCTTTAAGAGCATACCAAACAAAGATCCATGCGTACTTTAGTTTCTAATAAAATGCCTTTGTCCAGAGTGTTAACATTTTTTTGGGACAGCCTGTAAAAGTGATCATACCATAAGGCGTGGCTTAGTGGAAACTGATGCCTTATACCTTTTCAGACTTTAATTGAATGCCTATCCAGGAGGAAATTAACCTGCAAAGTTAGCATAAAGCCTTAAGATATTAAATTAAACATCAGTCAATAGACAGGTCTTCCATTTACACATGACCGTGTTTACTAGAGGGAGGCTTAAAGTTGACCACTGTGCGTTCAAATGTTAGAAATCCGATGGTAGAGCTGCGCGAAAATGGTGAACGTACTATCACCTTTAGGTATGTGCAAAAGTTGGGAATATACTTTCCAGGTAGCATGGTCTTTTATATCCTATGAATATCTTTGATCAGCAGTCTCTCTCTCCTCTCTTTCCTCTCTCTTTCCTCTCCGTCCCCGCTCCCTCTCTCCTCTCCTCTCTTTCTCTTCTCTCCTCTCTCTCTCTCCGTCTCTGGCGAGCGATCGCTCTCGCTCGTTTTGTTTGTAATATTATATTTCTATTAATTTCTATTTTTTTTTACATTGTTTTGTTTTGTTTGTCAACACAGTGAAAACTTAAAGGTTGGTGACCCGAATATTTTCCGATTGTTCAATGTTTTCTCTCTCATGTGAAAGCATAATCCAGCTGTTTGGAATGTTTGTTAATAGCATCAAAGGAGACATTTATTGGGCTTTTCACTGTGGTAATAAGAAAAATATTTTTTTGTCTGATACCAAAATCTTATTATTGATGGGGTGATGTACGGTAACCGGGTTGTCTATCGGGTCAAAAACTTTTACGGCTTACCTATAACATTATATTCCCACTTCTATCGCGACATGGAACATATGAAGATTGAAGAATACGTAAACCAAGCACGCCCGTTGGCGAATATGGTAATTATTCGATTTTCACGGTCAAGAGTTGTCAACACAACTGGCGTAAGGTATCGTTGAAGGCAGTGTGCATACTTGTCTCGAGTTTATCGACACACACGTACCTCAGAAAAGGGTTATATTTTGACATTTCTATAAGCACGAAAAAAAATATGTATGATTGGGCAAACATTTTCATATTATATTATATAGTGAGATATTTGCATGAGATGAAACAGTTGTTTTCCAATGTTATCAATTTTCACGTGGACCACCTTACACGAATTGTATGGACCAAATACATTTCATTTAGTAACCCCACAACATTTTCACACTCAATTGAGTTGCTAAAAGGAAGCGTTTTAACACTTTCCCCGGACTTTGGTCTACTTCTAGCCCAGATTCGCTTCAGCGGTTCCATTGTTTTAGCGCAGTCAAGTTGAACCATTACTCAAAGCTAGCGAGACATAGCAATTCTGACCGCAGACTGCCCTAGTTTTCTAGCCAGAGTGTCTCGCCTCGAGGCCGTTTTTCAATGAAAAAACTGCACCCCGATATCAGCTCGTGTGCTCACACATGTTTGCCGACGGGAGGTCAGTAATTGCCAATCTTTATCCCTAAAGTCCCTGGTGTGTGAGGCCCATGAATTTGCCTAGTACGGGTCCAGGGTGAGGCTTTTAACTAAATCTGGATGATACGGTCGACATCCTCGATACGATTTTGTTATCGGACGGAAGATTTTTTTTGTCGACCACACTTGCTCAAACACGCCACCCCCCCCCCCCCCACACACACACACGCACACTCACACACATACATAAAAATACAAACACATGCATACGCAAATACTTGCCACAAAACTCCCGATTATGATTCCCATGGAGTTGGTATTAACCCTTTACCTGGAACAGTGCTAGACAATTTCCCGGGCCTCGCACACCAAGGATTTTAGCAGTAAAGATTGGCCGGTTGTGACATGCAGCCAACACACTTTTGTAGGCAGACCAGTGATATAGGGTTACAGTTTCATTGAAAAATAGCCTAGAGGCGAGACATTATGTCTAGAAAGCAAGCGCATTTTCCGGTCAGCACTGCCTATGTCTCGCTAGCTTTAGCAATGGTTCAGTTTCACTGTGCTCAAAAAAGGAAACCGCTAAAGCGAATCTGGGGTGCAGCCCAGGTTCCCAGATATTGTTAAACCTACCAATCTAACCTAGTTCACAGAATATCCTCGAGAAAAGTTTATTTTTAAAAAAAAATAGATGATTCTGAATGTTGATGTGATGAGCAAATGTTGCCACTGTGTTGTAGGCTTAGTTATAGATATAGCTCTTACCTTGTGAACACTATAGTTATAGGTGGGAGAGCGTGGCCTAGTGGTGTGCTTGCCTGTGGCGCAAATTTCCCGGGTTCGAATCCCGGTGGAGACACTTGTTGGGATTTAACCGGGTACTAAATTCTAGATTTGATCTGTATACCAGCTATTTATTAACTGAATACCGTTCTCCTCCCTAGATCACTTAGAATCGGGCAAATCAATCAAGGAAGCATCCCGTCCTTATACGGTCAAAATTATTATTAAACTCACAGTACCGGGTGTCTCAAAAAAAGGAAACCCTCAAAGCGCCCTCTATTTCACGAATAGAAACGAGTAAACCATACAAATTAACACATATCTGAAAAGTGCATTTCATTAGGTTTCCGACACCGAAAAAATCTTTCCAATAGGATGCATATTGACTGAGTTATGGCTGATTGAAAATTTGCACCACTTTTTCATTTTATCATAGTATTTAGACAGTACGCATTCTCCAAGCTCATTCTTTTGTTTATGGTTTCTTTTGTTTTTGCGACAAAGGTCAGTCCTTGGGGAAGATGGCTACCTGTCCTCTAAGACGGGGGCAGGTTTGCGTTCTATTTTCCATTTCAATAATCGACTTCTAATCATTCTTGTCCGTCGGATGCTTGCAAAGGCAGCGGCTATTCTGTTGCGAAGACCCTAGGGGAGAAATTAAAGAGTGAAGTGTATGTACAGGAACCACCAGCAAACAAGAATCATTAGAAGTCGATTATTAGAATGGAAAAGAGAGCGCAAGCATGCACCCGTCTTCGTGGTCTTAGAGGCAGGCAGGGGGGGGGGGAAGAGCAGCGCAGTAAAGAAGAACGAGGCAAGATCTTGGAATTTCTAATAATTGAAACTAACCTTTTCAATATCAGAACTGATCTTTGTTGCAAAAACAAAAGAAACCATAAACGAAAGAATGTGCTTGAAGAAGTTGTATTGTCTAAGGACAGCTCAGCCAGTAACAATCCGTGGATAAAATGAAAAAGTGGTACAAATTTTCAATCGGCCATAACTCGGTCAATATGTGTCCTTTTGGAAAGATTGTTTCGGTGTTGGAAACCTAATGAAATGCACTTTTCAGATGTTTATTAATTTGTATGGTTTACTCGTTTCTATTCGTGAAATAGAGGGCACTTTGAAGGCTTCCTTTTTTGAGACATCCTGTAGAAGCTCGAGTTTATTTTATCCTTGAACGAGGCTATAGCTCAGTCTAAATCGGGCGTTGATAACAATTGAAAGATTTTCAACTTCATGGACAATAACAATGCCTCTGCAGTTCCAGATAAAAAAAAGGTTGCGCTGCCCGCTGGCCTATATGCCACTGCAAAGGATTTTCAGAATAAATGACGTACCACTGTCACGAGCTGTCAGTCTTGAGGGGATCGATCAATCACAACCACTTGAGTTTGCACGACAAGCCAAAAATTGTCCAAGGTCATCATGGGGTAAATATTTATATTGATCCGATTTGTTTCAAATTGGTTTAACATTGTTATGACTATACATAATGCAATCAAGCGTATACAAACATGCAGTGAAGTACCTCTGCTCACACTTAGAGTGCGACTTGCGACGAGTGCATCTTGCATGTAAATTGATCAACATTATCCCATTTCATCTTAAGTCGATTAAATCTAGAGGCATTTTAGTTTCCATTTTTCCTACGGGGATAGCAATAGATTTTAGACCGAGCTTCTAAGACTAAACCCCTCTATTTGCCGTAATGACTGACAACAGTACTTAGAAATAAACTGCCTCCGGACTACCTACTTAATCGCTAAAGTTTGTTATTCATCGGAATTCACAACGTTTCTATTAGCTCCTATTTATCTAAGATGAATAGAATATGGATAGAACATAAGATTGATTTTCTTCAGGGCATTACTCATTGTAGTGAACACTACATTATAGTAAACACTACACAGCCTTTTGTGCCCTCAAGTGTTTTGATATGTTTGTGTGACGCGAGAGATAGAGAAGTGTGTATGTATATAGTGTCCGGGGTATGGTTCGGTGATTAATAATATAAAGCGCGATCTAACATAACTTGTCCATGTATTCAAGGGATTTCTGTGGCCAATTTAAAAAGGGCTTTCGGTGGCCAATTTCAAATGATATAGCGTTGTCTGTATGCATTTATTGTGTGAAGATATTGCATTCACCTTTTAACTGGTATATCACACGACATTGATTCACCAAAGGAATAACAGCACATTTTGAAGAGCGCCCCCAATTTTCAAAATTTGAGATAGTTGTACAGTTGTGTTGGCATGGTATTTGTCTATAAAACTATACCTTCGAGTGGTATTGCTAAAAAAATGCGTATTTGTTATAAAAGAAGCGATTTTGTAATTAGAATTGGAATCGATGATTGTAATTTAATGGTGGAGCTGGAAACGCCACTTATGTCCGTTCATAGTGAAATAGTCCCGAAAATAATGCCACCTCACGAAAATGACCTCTAACTTGACTTGCCTGAACCGAAGGAACAACTAATGGATGAGCGTAAACACGCAATTTCCCGGCTATTTCGTATTGAAGGACGTTTCCAACAGCCGTTGAATTATTATCGGAGATCTCCGATATTAATTATTAAAATTCCTTATTTTACGACACATAGAGAATGTTGAGCTCCAGCATTCATAGGTATTGTTTACCAGCCAATTACCAATGCAACTGTGCAAAAAAATCTCAAAATATCCGGAAAATAGGAGGCGCTCGTCCAAAAAATGTGCTGTTATTGCTATAACTCATATCAAACATATCCTACGAATGAAAAGGAATTCCATCTCATTCACCCTAATCTGAACCCTTTTTATCACCAACCAAAGACATTTCCAATTCGTTTAGTTCACAAGCATCTCAGAGTTACAATTGCCTATACTCTTTAAAAAACTCTATACTCTATAAAGCTATCCTTGGTACCAAATTTACAGGAATCGGATGTTCAGTAACGAAAAATCACGGGCGGGGGTGGTAGTAACCACCTCCTTCGGGAGTTTTGTTACAAAAAATGGCTCCGGTAGACGAGGGTTAATCTTTTTTTTTTCAAAATTCGCTGAAATCTTGTTCAAACATTCAAAATTTACATGATTACTCTGCGATTTTCCCGCCTTCAACAAGACAAGAGATACTGAATCGCCTAGCGTATGAAACATTTAGAAATATTACTCTTATTACTCTTATAATGTATCCCTTCCCTATCTCAAAATGCTTAAGGATGACAAACTTCCATCATCGAGATTTGGAATTATGTATTAGATCACACCTGAAGTGAATAAGCCGAATACGCTATCTTTATGTAATAAGATGATGAAAAATCTCCTCCTGTCACTTCTGCCGGGCACGACAGAAAATTAAAGCATGCTTTTCTATAGGGACGATTACGATAGCGGGCAAGTTCAAAACATTGTTTCTGGTTATCTTTTTGCTTGTTTATCCAATAAACCTTTGAAACGTTATCAGTAGGTGTTCTAAGAAGTACAAATTCAGAGAAATTCGTATCCTAAAAAAAAATCTCCTCCTGTCACTTCAATGTGACCAACATTCATGCAATGCATCGCTAAACAAAGCATTTCCCGTTACCTTCGGGTCAATTTGCAGATCAACATTTCTCTTTAATTTTTTATCCTGAAACTTATTCTTTCACAAGAAACCTCAAACGATTTGGTATCGATTACATGAAGTTTTTCTTTAGCACCGATAATAACCTGAAAAAAGGGCAATTCCTACTAACCATTCCCGTTCAATAATTTGAATCTAACCTAAGCCTCGCTAATATTAAATCTGTTTCTCACGTTCTATGGACAACGTGATCAGGAAAATAAAATATGATGCATTTTCGTGATCAGAAAACGTACATAATTTATAGTAAACGCGCTATGAAATTATGGTTGAAACTACAGAATCTGCCCACTTGGGCATATTCCTACTTATTGTCAAAACTGAAAATATTCACATCCATCATGACTACTGCTCTATTTTAGCTATGCCATCCATTAAGTACCTGTTTGAATATTGCAAGTATTGTAGATGATTATTTCTCTGTCTCCATAACCCTGACAAAGCGTAATGAAGGAAAAAGTTGGCCGATATTTATCCGAGGACGAGAATTCCCAACGAGAGTCATAAGACTAAATTTGTAAACGTGATTTTGATGAATGATTTCAGGTCAACTGTCCAAAAAATCTGAAAGTAATAAAACATCCAAAGCATTTTTATGTTTTGTTTTATTTTATTTTATTTATTTATTTATTTTGCGAGTGTGTTTTTGTTTTGTTTTTGATTGTGCACGCGCGCACATGTGTAGCAAAATCGTTGAAATTCTCCACAGCGTTGGCACACTCTTCACCCATGTCCTCTATCACATTTTATTATCTTTGACGGTATCAGCTGTAATAGACAGCATGGGATTGACTAAGAATCAATTACAGAATGTTGTCTCAATCAATTATGTATGTATTTTGGTCATATAGAATCCCATTGTCCCTGTCCTGCACGCTGTTCTATTCGAAATTATATAGGACGAGTCGATGAAATTAACCTGTTAGTATTTTATGATTATTCAGATAGTAGACAGGGTCCCTGATGCACGCATTTTTATTCGTGCCATTTCATTTCATGCTGTATCATGGTAACTATATATTTTATTTTGAGGTTTTGCATTGACCCTAGTCTTCCTGAGCCATTTATGTAACAACACACCCGAAGGGTGTGGTTAACATCCCTATTTTCGTTATTCGTTACCAAAGTATAGTTTAGTGTTTTTCTTTCCATTAACAACTTACTTTCAAGTAAAACAAACAATCCCATTATGGCATCGATAATTCAAGTCATGTATGAAAATACTGGCTATAGGGTAGAAAATTAATACTTTACAATTTTACTGGCTCAAAAACATTATTATGGCACTAAAACGATCTGGGTAGATTTGCCATCGGTTAAAGTAAAAAACGGAAAGAAAATCTTATATTCCTAACTATTTGGTGAAGAAAATTAATGTTCGCCTATTCTTCACTGTGTGTCTGTGGAAATATAGTGTTTATGATGGTATTGATTTTTGGTATCATTGGAAAGAGGAGGCCAAAAGCTATCTATTTGTACCAATCAGTGGAAAGAGGACCAAATTTATCTATTTGTAACAAATTCAAGTATCTGTCGTATCCTAACGTCATACCAGACATGTTTCTACTTTGCCACCCTCTACCAATTACTTTGTGATCACTCTGTTTACTACCTGACAATTACATTAAATAATTTGCCACCAGAAAAATAAGAATTGGTATAGGCAGAAAAAGAAATAGGAGAGGTGGTAACCATCCCTCCTTCGGTAGACGAATGTTGATATTGTTCGTTGAATAAAGTGCAATAGTAAATTGATGTAAATATCTGTTTAGTTTTACAAGTGAACGCGTCACATACATGGTATATAAGAACCAGTCTGACACGAAATTTAATGGATTGCAACATTATCCCATTTCGTCTAGCAGATAAAGCTGTAACCGTCCAAACAAGTAGTTTTGGTCATTAGAGAGACACTTCCAATAACAGCTTCTAACAGAGTTCTTCACCTTTTCCTATATCATGACACTCGTATAAAGATCTGGTACGTTTGATTGACCCGACCTATATACATTTCATTGTAAACTTCAATTACGGAAATGATTTCAAAAGACGGCTCTTGAGGTCTAATATGGCCGGATTTGCATATTGTTCAGGTATTATCTCTATAAAAGATTACGAGAATCTACCGATAGAAGCTATGCACTATATTGCTTGCTTGGCTGAGCGAAATGGAATTTATGATGCCCTGTTGCCCTTCTTTCCCCAGCTTAATGCACAAAATCAGCTTTGTAGTAAATGCTTAAACTGGGGGTGTCAAAATATATATATTGAGGACATATGCAAGCACATACTTTATGGAATCATATCCACATCCCTAAAAATAATTAAACGTTTAGATTTTCAATCAGCCAATTTTAAAATTGTTGATTCGATTTAGTAAAACAAGGTTTTGTTTTCGCGCGAAATTAAATGAAAATCACAAACAAATTCGTGAATTGGTGATCAATATCGCTCAATGTGTATTCTATTTCGTTCAACGTGCAGCCGATTCGATAACTGGTGCAATCAATTTCGCGAGGATTGGAATTGCGGCCCTGATAAAGCATTCAATTTTATAATCCGTTAACAAAATTAAGAAATGTGCAATTGGTTTGGCAAAGCTTAGAAAAGGCCCATCCTGTTTAATTCCAAATCAATGTTTAGCTTACTGAAATGATACAATGATTAGTTTAAAATGTAGTTTAATTGTTAAATGTTTAAATTAAGCCCCATTTACAAATACGTGTCAGGATCCTGAACTTAAAGTCTAGCTGTCTCCGGTTTATATAGATGTGAATATAAACATATTCTCATAAAGAAAGAAAGGCCACGTTTTTTTAAGATGATCGCAAGTATAGTAAATGATAACGTGTTGAAGGAAAAAACACAGCAAGTAAACTTGCGTTATCCCTCTTGCAAGATAGCAATCTGGAACGAAAGCGAATTTGAATGATTTTCGAAATATTCCTTGCTTAAAAACGATTTGAAATGCACAGTGATGTAGTTGAATGTTTATAAAAGAAAACAAAAATTCCGATTTACAATTGCCCTCAAAATTCAGGTAAATTAAAATGATCAATACTAATACTCTAATGAAATTTCCCGCAAAAAACCTATACCAAAAAATAGCGAAGCTTCTGTTTTGTCAAGGCATTACGTAATCACTTTAATCATCGTGGAATTGAAACTAAAACATGACTTCAGAGAATCTTTAAATTTATGTATTGTTTACCTAACTTCTATCAGCATATCTATCGCTGATAGTTTAATATATTTTCAATGGATGGTCTTGTAGCAGTTTTATTATGATTTTATCCACTAAAGCGATCTTTAATTCTGCTGTAAATAATGTTCATTCATGCCAACAAAGAATATGTTGATTTGTTTCATAGCACCATTTGTCTAAATTCGACATTAGGCCCATCTCGTCAAATCAAAATCCTCATTTTTGTGGTAAAACGGCGAATCCCGAAGATTCATGTTATCATCTAAGGGTCACCGCAAAATTTATAATTTAGTGACCAAATTCTATTTTAAACTGTTATATACCAACAAGTATATAGTATACTAATCAATACAGTAAAGTGCTTTAGATAGGTCAAGCTATTGTCTAAGATTAAAAAAAAAAAGATACGTTAATGATCTCAAAAAGGTCAACGTTTTACTTTCATTAAATGGCCGCACTATCAACTAACTTTACTGACATATTTAAAAACCGATCTCTTCAGGTTTTTTTCAAGTATTTGTTTTTCCTTGTTCAAACTCTCATTCTCTATTTAGTTTAAGAAGTGTATTTGTAATTCAGAGAATGTTTTAATGTCATGAATACAACCGGCTTTAATTGCTGAGTCTACAAACAACAGACACATTATCTATATACTCTGATGTTGTTGTAAGGTAATTGAAGTTACAGATATGTTGAAAGAAATTATTTCCCGGCAGGCCATTTGACTTAGGTTAACTTATAGGATTTACATATTTCTGAATTGAAAACAATATTATGTATTAGGGACGGGTGAAGAAGTAATTACAGTCCGCCATACTTACAGTCCGGCTACAATGGTGAAGAATAGGGCACTCAATTCAGTTGACTCTTCACGCAACTCCTTATTTCGTTGTCGTCTGTGGAGCCCAGACTGTATCCCCAAATGAAAAGAGTGCACATTATTTAGAAAAATGAATAAAATGTCAACTCAATTTACGTCCAGAATGTCAGTGACCAATATGTATGCACGTAAACTCAAGCGAACAAAAGAGCTAATGATATTCAACAATCAACCTAAAACACTTCGGATCTTTTTCTCATCAGGGTATGCAGGTCCATTGTTACTGACCACACTGTTGAAAAGATTTCAAGTTATATCAGGTGTTATCACGTCCCCATATTGAGCTCTAGTATCTGTTCATAACATAAAGGGCAACATACTCACCTCGCTCATGATTTTTAAAAATGCAGGTCACTGAATACCATTGGACCAGATGTAAAAGAATGTGAAGTGTGTTCCGGGCCGATTATTGAATAATCATTAGCTCCATTGTTCGCTTGAGCATGTTAGGTTATGTATATCCACTGGTTACTGATATTCTAGAAATAAATTGAGTTGTCATTTTATTCATTTTTCTAAATAATATGCACTCTTTTCATGTGGGGACAAAGCTTTTCCTAGTTAAAATAATATTGTTTTAATTTGAGTGAAGGGAAATAAGTAATCCCCAGGTCTGGAGCACGAAAATGTAATTAAAAGGCCAACATTGCATCATGTACCATAGCCTATTTCACACCGGCTCCAAAACTCACCCATCTTCAGACCGGTCGTTATCATGGCGTTCGAGCAATGAAATAGAATAGGTAAAAACTGTTTCTTTGCCCCGTTTATATTCAACTGCTTAACAGTAGTAATAATTATAATAATAATAAAATAACAACAATAATAATAATAATAACAATAATCATAATAATAACTCTAACATGATAGTTAGGGGGAGGTTTAAATATTCATGAGCTCTTAGTTATTTAAAATAATTAGTATTCATATCCTTTGTTATTCTAGTGGATTATCCTTCATTTGCATAAATTAATATTCATATCCTCTGTTATCGAAAACGGAATAAACCCCAATACAAAGGGAGAAGGTATATTTCGCCCTAACGCCGTAATGCGTGAATAACAAAAGCCAATTTCCCCCTAACGCACATGATAACAATATAATAGCATTTCTAATGCGCCATCAATCTAGATAAACTATTCCGAGGCGCAGAATACAAAAATAACACGAAATACATAAATACATATTAAACAAGGATTAAGTGAAGCAACATGAAATCAGTTATACACTTTGTCATATAAGTGAATCTTTCACACTTAAAAGTGCCTGGGGGGGGGGGGTTCCATAGTACCCAAGATTTGTTTTTCGGCGATTTCTCACTCGTGAAAACTATTTTCGAATTCTAATTTTTTGTAATTGTGTAGCTTATCGATGCGCTTCTGTCCATTAAAAAAAGTACTAAAATTGTTCATATGCATGAAAACCAAAGTAATTACATAATGCAGAAAAAATAATTAACCCTTTTGTGCTGAAAAGAGAAGCGATGACCATCAGCGAGCCGACTGCGCGGCCATTGCATGTATAAACCTATGGCAAATACGACTGCCCCCACAAAAATACAGAATGTACCAATGGTAATGGCGTGTTTTAAATATATGTAAATTGTCCTTAGAGCAAATCTAAACATCAAAATGATTTGAATGTGTTGTCTGTGTGGAAGCAGGGCGCGGAAAAACATATGCTACGTTTGAGCGATTTTGACGCATGGTCGAAAAACAATGATTTGCCCCTAATTCCAGACGATAAACCGGACTTCAATATTTGCACCTTTGGCCTTTTCTTATGCCCCCATAACCAAATGTTGGTATGAGTTTCATTTGACAATTCCATCGGGAAAGTTGGTTTCCTTAAGGGGGGTTCCATGGAAAACCCCCCCCCCCCCCTTAGGCACAAACGTGAGTGAAAACACCTTACGGCACTTAAGTGTTAGCTGATAAGTTAGCTCGAGCGTTTAAAGAAAAAACACTGGACATTTTGCTAAGAGTGCTGGCCTCATGGAAAAAAAACTTTCCGGAAGGATTTTTTTTGCATGAATTTTATACCACACAAGCAGGGTCATACGACAGTAACAATCTAAGCAATAACATTAGAAAATCCACAAATAAACCTGGAAATTCGAGAAGAAAACATTATTTCTCAAATTCTGGAAAAGGAAACAACAAATTAACAACAATGATGTCATTTTTAATATAAATCATTTGGGTAGTAGTAGGGTGATCAAAATTAGTCCCATTCTAGAAGTTGGGGGAAGAAGGTTTGAGGTTGTTTTCTTGTATTTCAAGGTGCTGAAACAGGATTTTTTGGTTTTTGGGTCCAACCTCTGGGAAATGTGGGGGGGGCAACTCTCGCGTAGAGGGCGTTCTTTCAAAAGGACGCCAAAATTCCAGAAAAAGCATATTAAAGCTAAAAAAACAGCTATATAATAGGTAATTATGAAATCAATTTTGGAGGATCTCTAATGCTATTATTGGTGTATGCTATTCATAATAGAATTTATGATAAGTACACGTAGAGGGCGTTTTCAAAAGCGCTGCCCAAATTCTGTATAATAGCATTTTTGAGACCGTTATCAATTAATTTATTAGTGAATGCAAGTTAAAACAAAGTGAAGTGTTTTGAAGGTATTTGTACATTTTCAAGGATTTTTTGGTGAAACAAGATTATTTTGGTCCAACCTCTGGGAAAATGTGGGAGGAAACTCCTCGCCGAGGGCGTTTTTCAAATGGTCGCCAAAATTCCAGGAAAATGTGTATATTTTTAAGCTAGAAGAAACGGCTGATTGAGAACCAAATGAAATCAATTTTGGGGTATTTCTGAATGCTCTCTATGATATAATGATATTTAAATAATTAGAATTTTATGATAGGTACTTTAGAGGGACGCTTTTTCAAAATGGCCGCCAAATTCAGAAGAAATTGCATATTAAGGGCTAAAAAACAGTCCAAATGAAATCAAATTTCGGGTCTTAAGCTAGTTATTGTATAATGCTAGTAAATATTTAGAAATATGATACGGAACGGGGAGGGCGCTTTTTTTTTCAAAATGGCTGCCAACAAAAATTCAGATATATAATAGCATTTTTGGGACCGTTATCAATTAATAAATGGATACCTATTATAAATCAATGTGAAAGATGTTTAGGTATTTGTTTACATTTTCAAGAATGCCTGAAGACAAGTATTATTTTGGGCAATGTTCCGAGGGTCTGGTAAATGTGGGGAACTCTCGCTAGAGGGCGTTTTGCAATGGTCGCCAAAATACAGAAAATTGATATTAAGCTAAAAAAGCCATCTAAGAGTCCAATGAAATCAATTTCGGTTGTTCTTACTTGCTAATCATTGTGTAATGCTATCCAAATATTAGAATTTATGTAAGTACCCATTAGAGGGAACTTTTAAAATGGTGCCAAAATTCCTATAATAGTCTTTTTTGGGGGGGCTGTTTAAATTATATCAATTCAAATATTAAATCAAAGTGAAAATAAAGATTGTTTTTTATATGTTCAAGGATGCTGAACAAGAGTTTTTGGTCCAACATCTGGGAGATGTAGATAACTTTCAAACGGCAGCCAAAAAATTCCAGAAATGAAAAGCTTAAAACAGCAATCTAAGAGTGTAAAAAGTGACATAAATGAATTATTTAAATACAAGCATAAATCAGAGTGCAGATGTGTGAAAGTAAGTATTGTTTATATTTGCAAGGATGCTGAACAAAGATTGTTTTGGTCCAACCTTTGAGAAATGTCGCGAAAATCTGATAGAGGGCATTTCAAAATGGCCGCCAAAAGTCCAGAAGAAAAACCGCATAAGTAAGCATATTAACGGCCCTCTTCTGAGAAAATGAAATCATTTGGGTTGTTTCTTAATTATGATAAATGCCCACTAGAGGCGCTTTTTCAAAAGGCTGCCAAAATTCCAGAAAAGGCATATAAAAGATAAAAACAGCCATCTGAGATTCAATGAAATATCAATTTTGGGTGTCTTATTGAAAATTATTTCCGCTTGTCTAGCATTGAATGATATGAAAATACTACCAGAGGTTTTTTAACAAAATGGCACCAAAAATTCCATATAATAGCCTTTTTTGGGGGAGGGGGATTATCAAGCATTAATGACCAAAATACAAGTATAAATCAAAGTGAAGGATGTTGCAGGTGTTCGTGTATATTTTCAAGGAGCTCTAATTTTTTAGGTTCCGACTCTGAGAAATGTGAGGGAAATCTCGATCAGGGAAATTTTTCAAAAAGGGCCCACCCAAAAATGACAAGAATGGCTTATTAAGCTAAATTATTAGTATCTAAGTAAGTAAACTGCTATCAATTTTGAGGTATTTTTAAAGTATATTTATTGTAATTAGGAGTGCGCTATTCGAAATGGCGGATAAGTTTAATATAAATGTCTTTCTACATTTCAGAAATTTTATATAAATATTATATTATTATCAACATTATCTATAATATATATATATATATAGTTTGCAGTACAAAGTAAGTTCGAAGAAGGGCTACGTCGTCAGGTATTGTAAAGTTACATAATCAAGTGGACCAAAGTCGGGTGTAGTCGCCTTTGGCCTTTTTACGCCATGCGACTACACCCGACTTTGGTCAGCTTGATTATATATATCTATAATATTATATATATATCGTCGTCTGCATCACCTACTGTTCTATCTCATATGTTTGACATTTTTAAATGAGACATTCGGTAGTGTTTAATATGAAACGTTGAACTCTTCATAATTACAAGTTTTCAGACTTGGACTATACCTAATTAATGAGATAGTAATTAGCAAATTTGATCTATGTGTATTTAATTCAAATTTTTTCACATACATGCGCTTATATGACATAGATCACTATATGATTCACTAAAATAACGTACATATGTACTTTAACCCGGCGATGAATACGTTACTACCGAGCTATCTGTGGTCTATCATCGAAATAGATAAGATACATATACCAAGGGGGTGAAACCCATTCAAAACCAGCCGTCGGTCCGTGCTGGGCGCTGACATTTTTGAATATTGCACGGAATAAGTAATAGTTGTTGGGTGCTTGTATAGACACATAATGTCATTCGATACAAACAATCGCCAAAATATCAGTGTTGGATGTTGGGTGCTATTGGGGTGTTAAATTTTGGTCCTACCCATGGCCACACAACGACTGAAATGACACATCCGTCGTCTTGATTTAAATAAACCGCCTCAATGAATACATCTTTTCACTAAGCGCGCTTGCATTATGAGAACAAAGAGTATCTTAGCACAATGAGCCAGGCACTATTTTACACCTGGCCACCTCTAACACACATAATTTGTATCACTACTGCGATTAGTGGTATATGCAAAGCGCACCCAAGTATTTGGAACGCGGAGGCAGCCTTGCTTTCTATTGTTGGTACTCTGTTTGCCTTTGTGGTCGCAAAACATGCGAGACGGTGTATTTCTAAAGATTCCGTAACGTTTTGCCTCTCTATCTATATAGAACCTCTTTGCCATATATCGTCATCACATACCGATCTATATTAAATCTGCGTCACATACACGCTATTGACTAGATCACTATGTGAGTGCACTGAGTACGACAATTGGCCTTTTTTATAATACGGTGAAGAATACGTCACATACTGGTCTATCTGTGGTCTATATCAGACATCGTTTGGAAAAAACAAAAAAATCCCCTAACATACTGATCTATAAGTACAGTCATATAAAACAGTGTGGGTTTTAAATAACCCGGCCATTTGAGTTTTCACTGAATTAAATAAGGTTGAAGTGTTTTCTGATATTTCCTTTTGGCCTGGTAGTAACTGACGCAATCGGTATGTTTGGAGCGTATTACGCAGGGAAGATTTTCAATTGAGATTTTCTCCGAAACACGTATTTTGTGAGGTATATATATTATATAATTAAATGGGTTCATCCCCCCCTTTAATCATATTGCATTTGCGGTCTAATTGAAGGGGGATAAATTTTCTATAGATTGCCTTCCTTCAGCGATTATTACTAAAAAATATTATTAGTTTTATATATTACACAATCTACAGGTACTAGCAGACTACTAGCAATTTATCATAAATCCTTTGATTGAAATAGGATGACACAATAAATAGCATTATTAAGAAACAACCCAAAAAACATGATTTCATTTTTATTCTCAGATCTCAGCTGTAAATACGTTAATATATGGTGTTCTGAAGTTTGGCAGCCATTTTGAAAAAGCCCTCTGTAGCGATTTCCCCAAATCTCTCAGAGGTTCGACCCAAAAAAATCTTGTTCAGCATCTTTGAACATATAAACAAATACTTTCAAAACATAATATGGCACTTGATTTATTTTGATATAATTAATGATTATCATTTGTGACTCTTCGAGGATAGCTTGTTTTTAGCTTTAATATGTCATTTCTGGATTTTAACAGCCATTTTGAGGAGTAGCCAAGTTCCAAACGTTGGACCTAAATTTTTTTTTTTTTTTTTTCAGCATCCTTGAAATACCTTAAAAAACAACCATCTTTAAAATCTTCACTTTGATTTATATTTGAATTGATAATAATTGAAAACAGCCCCCAAAACGCTACTTGATGAATTGGGCAGCCAATTTGAAAAAGCGCCCTTTAGCCTAAGGGTACTTATCATAAAATTCTAATATTTGGGAATTGCATAATACAATAACTAGCATTAGAAAACACCGAAATTTGATTTCATTTGGATCTTAATGTGGACTGTTTTTAGCATTTAATATGCAATTTTCTGGATTTTGGCGGCGGGGCCCTTTTGAAAAAAAAACGCACTCTGCAAGAGTTCCCCACATTCCCAGTGGTTGACCAAAATAATCTGTTTCAGCATTCTTGAAATGTAAAAGTAAATAACTTCAAAAATCTTCACATGAAATTATATTGTATCCTTAATAATTAATTGATAACGGTCCCAAAAAACGCTATTATACAGAATTTTGGCAGCCATTTTAAAAAAAGCGCCCTCACGGGTACATCATGATTTCTAATGATGGAATAGCATAATACAATTAACTAGCATTAAGAACACACGAAATTTTTTAATTGCGACTCTTAGATGCTGTTTTAGCCTTAATATGCAATTTTCTGGAATGTTGGCGGCCATTTTGAAAAAAAGAGCCCTCTAAAGGTACCTATCATAAATCCTAATTATTTAATATATTATATAATAGAGGCATCAAATTACCCCAAAATTGATTTCATTGGATTCTCGATAGCCGGTTTCTAGCTTAAAAATATACAATTAACTGGAATTTTGGCGGCCATTTTGAAAAAGCCCTCTAGCGAGAGTTCCAACATTGTCCAGAGGTTGGACAAAATAATCTTGTTCAGCTCCTTGAAAATGTAAAACAACTACCTTCAAACTCTTCACTTGATTTGTACTTGTATTCACTAATAATAATTGATAACGGTCGCAAAAGGGATATTATACAGATTTGGCAGCCATTTTGAAAAAACACGCCCTCTACGTGTACTTATCACAAATTCTAATTATTGGAATCGCATTACACAATCAGTACATTAATAATACCCCAAAATTGATTTCAAGTACTATTAGATAGCTGTTTTTAGCTTACTCTGCCATTATCTGGAATTTTGGCAGCCATTTTGAAAAACGCCCTATAGCGAGAGTTCCCCACATTTCCCAGAGTTTGTACCCAAAAATTCTTGTTCAGTCCCACCCTTGCAAATACAGAGAACAATTCAAAGCCTTCTTCCCCAAACTTCTAGAATGGGACTTAATTTGGACCCTACTATAGGTTGCATTGTCTGCCGTTAACTTTCCCATTGGTTTGTACGTGGCGTGAATGGATATAGAAAGTGATCGCTATCAGCATATAAAGGGGCTAATGTGATTTTGTAATCATTTTTTTTAATTATATGAATATCAAATCGGGTAAAGTGGGGTACTATGGACCCCTTGGCATTATGGACCCCCTTATAAACTTTGAACTAGAGTGTAGGAGGACCCTTCTAGTGGTAACTTGAAAGAACATCATTTGGTTTTAACTGAGGGAGTGTCCTGAAAGTCAAAATTGAAATATTTAAATCTTAACTGTTCAACACGTTTTCTAATATTGTCATTGGCGTTTATAAAACATCCCTATTTTTTCTTGAAGCCTCTGTTTGGAGGGTGGTTTCCCATGGCAAAATGTCAGTACTGGACCTGTACCATTGGATCAAGTACCGATACAATACCCCTATCTCACAACTAATTAAAAATGGCGGGATCATTGTGTATGTATGATCTGGAGTAATATGGGCACCCTATATTCCCATGTAGATAGAAACTTTTTGGGACAGGTCAATATTACCCGGCTTCTATTGGCCAATGCGGGGGGGTCATATTGCCGAAGCATGGGTAATATGGACCCTTTCAAAAAAAGGGTTTGAAAGCTATATCTTATTTTGTTAGAGAATGAATGAATATATTTTGGTCTGTACCTACCCATGAACCAAAGCTTTCAATTGATAATATGAAAAGTTATTAAAGAATAAATAAAATCTGGAAATACGATCTTGCTTTAAGGGGTCCATATACCCCACTTTACCCTACTTAAAACAGAAAGGTATTCTTTTAAAATTACTTTATTTATTGTAAGATGTTAGTTTTAATTAAATAATATGTACTGACACTTCCGTTGGTGGACGGGGGGGGGGTTCTATGGACCAAAACTAATGTCTAATTAAAAGAGGACATGTGGCGTTTTCATGAAAAGAGCGATCCAAAAGTGCACAAATACAAAAAGTACGAAAAAAGTATATCGTTAGTCGTTAAAAGTGACAAAATATAGTAGGCGGGTCACCCCCCCCCCCGTCCCCCTAAAGACTGACTCAGAGATTTCCAAATAAAAACTTGTTGAAAATTGAGGGCGCCCTCTCAGCAAATCTTGAGTCAGCCTTTTAAAGGGTTAAAGGGGCACCCATGATTCTCTGCCTCGGCTTTAATTTTCACCACCAATACTGAGATTTGGGTACCATTGGCAAAGTTTGATTGTTCTCATCTCATCTGCAAAATATTTTGAATGAACTTTGTCACGTTCCGATGCTATAGGCTAATATAGTTTGTTTAGGGTAACCAGAAAATAGTTTGTTAAATTACTCTATGAGCTATTGCAAGGAACACAATTCTGCTCACATTTAAATGGTTATATGTCGATTCAAATGGAATTTTGATAATTAATTAAATATTTTTAAAAAAAAAAAAAAAAAAAAAAACAGATAACAAATATTGTTGAATAGGGTGTGGTGGGGCACCCTTTAAGTCCAAAATCAAACTATCCATGTGAAGATTGGAATGATTGGTAATAAAACCACTTCGGGATGGTTATCTCAGAAAAAAGGTTCACAGTATTACAACAAAATACACATCCCCGTTGGATTACGACCGTGACCTTTGTGGCTACACTCTAATTTTACAACGGATAATGTTATTATGTCCCAATTGGTTGACCCATTTGTTTACTCTAATGCTACTCTGAAGCCAAAAGAAGATTGAATAGACATGTTTATAACCATGCTTATATCTACATTGATATATCCCATAAATGGTCATAGGTGTTAATTGCATTATGGGAAATGCTTGTAAAATTGTTAGGGCCCCAGGACCAATTTTCACGGCTCTTTATACAGAATAATATGGGTTTGTATTTTTTGGAAACAATATGTTGTAGTGGTCACTATTACATAGTTGTCCCGAAAATATCAACACATGCCCAGGAATACAAAGTTTATTATTTCACTATGAAAGTAAACTCTCAATTCACGAAGTGGCACAGTTCAGTTAGCTTTCATTCACCATGTATTTAGAAAATTTTACACCCTGTTTGTGAGTCTGATAATGATACTCAGATCACACCAAGGTCAGCTCATTGTCAATGCTGTACAGTACAACCACTGAACTGTGTCCTTTGGTTAGATGAGCTTATGTAACCTCATAGTGTATGTATCTGTATAATAAGAATCGAAAAGTACGTGCCTTCAGCTTTGACCCAAATGGGACCAAGGGTCATGACTTATTCGCAGTTTACCATAACCGTCTTTATTTCAAAGTTTCATTTTGGCTACATTCGTATCGTAGAGTTAACAACAATTGGTTCAAATCAGTTGTAACCGCTACATTACCGTTGAAAATTAGATTGTATTATCATCAATGAATGACACCATGGTGTTCATGTCATCACATTTGGTGATAAGAAAATATAATATTTACAAAATAAAGGCCAAATAATGTGAATTATGGGTATCACAATAGGTATGCCGTCATACTATGATTACGTATTTTATAGTAAAATGTGGGGGGGGTGCAACGCGCGCGAGTGTGGTGTATTGTGTGTGTTGTGAGAGAGAGAGAGAGAGAGAGAGAGAGAGAGCGAGCGAGAGAGGAGAGGAGAGAGAAGGGAGTAATATTATTCGCAACAAATTCCTTAGTTTGCAATTCGATTACAAAAGTGCTTTATATATGTAGCAGATATAATTTATATGAACCGGTCAAGTGTTCCTGGATTGATATTTTATTAATCTTTCCATGGGAGACGGCCAGCGCACGCACGATCGTGTTGACAAAAAAAAACCAGTGTGCTGGGCCGGTTCGAACCGGCAAGCGCACGATAGTGTTAAAAACAAAACATGTGCGCTGGCCGGATTCGAACCGGCGACCTCTTATTACTAGCACGACCCGCTCTTGCAAACTAAAGCTATCAAATTCAGAGTGGTAGAGGAGCGATAGATTATTATCTATAGGTTTAGGCCCGAAAACAAATTGGTTCCAGGATGTTTTCCACAAGAGGCAAAATCTTAATCTATTAATAAAATAATTTGATATCTTTGAATTTTCCATCCTATGTACACCGTTGGCCTGTGAAATTGGCCTTGGGAGAAAAAATTGAGATAAGAGCATAAGGTGGGGATCCAAAATTTACAACGGCATATTGTGGTATTGGAAAAACATACCACTGACCAAATACTTCTAGCGAGTAATGTGTGCAGGTAATAGACCGTGATGATCCCCTACTCTTTTCAATAGGTGTGCAACTTTTTACATGCCTCGAATGACGCCTCTGATACACGGGGGACCAACCAGTTTTACATTGAGTCTACGAACCATGAGGCACGGGACTCATTGCATTACACCTGCACCTTTATGCAATGAGTGGGAGCGAGGAGAAATTCCATATCACACTGCATTATTGCATATTTCGGACTTTATGGAAACTATTTGAGTTAGGATATATACCGACTCCAAACACAGTCGACCTAAAAATTTCTAAATAGTATGAGGTTGTCATGTAAATGTTTGTCTTCATTAGGTTTTGTTGTAACTATCGAGGAAGAAATAATTTTGAATATTTTTTCTTGGGATAGCGATTCTTTTGTTAATGCATGCATGTAGACAAGCACTTTCCTATTTGAGGAAAGTAAGTCATTCGTGTTGTCGATGATTTAAATGCCATGTCGAGATCGTTGTATTGCATTTGGAGTCAGGTTTCTTCTTTCCATTGGTATAAAATTAGTACCAATATCCCAATTATGACGTCACTATGACGTCATAGTTGAGGAAAGTACGAAAATACTGAATATAGGGTAGAAAATATTTGCCATTTTAGCGACCTTCAGGGATTTGCATAAAAAAATGTCGGATTATAATAACATGTTTGAAAGATGATTAGAGGAAATAAAGTCTAAATATATTGGCAAAACTGTGTAGCGATCAAAGGCCAAAGAGAGAAAAAAACTGGATACGGAACGATGCAGTAAATCTCTGAAACTTCACTCATAATTCCGATTTTGACGCGGAAAGTAGCCATCAATGATAGAATGTTTATTTGCTACACCTATTCTTACGATTGCACCACTGGTGACATTTATGACATTTTCTAAATATTTCCAAATACAAATTTCCAATGATTCAACAAACCTGTCTTGGGTTCGGGAAATATTTCTGAAGTCACGCAACGTCCATTAATGAGCAGCCCGAGCGTACACAATCGGCGAAATTGTCCTCGTTTCTAAGTGCGGGGTTGTTTCAAGGGACTACACTTCGCCCATAATATTCTAAGCTCCCTTTGATGGCCCACTGGTCAAGGAAATTATTGATTTTTATTTTTGGGTGTTAGTCGTAGGGGGGGGATTGCAAAAATCCCGGGAATTTTCAGAGCGGAGGAAAATTTCCACGGAAATTTTGGGAATTACCGGAATTTATGGGAATTTTAGGAACTTTTCGGGAATATTGGGAATTTTCACAACAATCTTTTGAAATTGATATAAACTATAAGGTCCTTTTGTGCAGTGTAGGATTATTACTCTGTTACAACTGAAATGCTACAGAAAAGCATACAAGAAAACAAGTGTTTTAAAAACAAACATTATAATTATATAATTTTCCAAACACCAAACTTGACAAAAAAAAACACCATTTGGTTGGATAACATTATATACAGTTCAAATGCTATCCGCTAGGAAATCAAAGGACACCTTTCGAACCCCCAAAACCTGTGATTGAGATTCGTTCCTATACCAACCCGCCTGATACCTTATTGGGAAGAGCGTCCGTGCATGTAATACGCAAGTCGCCGGTCGAAACCGGCGAGCGCACACATTTTTTTTTCAACCTATCGTGCAAGGCATCTCCAGGGAAAGATTAGTGTATTATACACATGTTTAGATCAGTTTATTTTCTATTCTATCACTCACTGGTTTGTTAGTTTATATTCTGTAAAACCCCCAAACACCCAAAAAACCAAAAAAGAAAAATTAAAAATATCTTCAAAAATCAACTTTCAAGCAGAAAATCTCAGAGAATAGCCAATTTCAACTAATTTCAGTTTTGGAAATCCAAATTTCCACATTTTTACTTGGAGCCCAAAATGGGTTGATTTTTTTTGCAGATAATCAACCCAAAATGCATTAAAGTCTGAATCGAGATTTCGCTCTGAAATTTTCCCACGGGAATTTTGCAACCCTATTTAAAAAACGACTAAATGCCGAAATTGAAAATTCCCGAAAAATTCCCAATATTTCCCAGGCGCCCTTCAAAATTCCCGGAAAGTTTCCGGGGAAAAGTTCCCAAATTCCCGGAAACTTTCCACCCCTTTGCAACCCTAGTTAGTCGGTTCGAGGGTTCGAGCTACCATTTTCGACTTATAATTAATGTTGTTAAATAAACTCGGCAAAAAAAGTTCCTGGACATTAGAAAAGTCGAATTATTTCATAATTTTAATATAATAAAAGGCAAAGAGTTATACATCAAAAAACAGACATTCATCTCTGAGTCAGCTTTGAGTGGAATAAATGTGACTTCTTGCATGGCTCGTTACATTCATTTGTCAATGACAAGGTGTATAAATTAAAAATGCAAAGGTACCAGTTGTATTCAAGTTTGAATGAATTCCACTTTGACCACTTTATTGCCACACTGGACGGAACAGATGTGAGATGAAAGATCGGAGTGTGAAACCCACATGTGGTAATCCCACTGGGCAGTTTTTTCTCTGTCAAAATGGCCAAACTTTTCGGAGCAGGATCGTGCGAGATCCAAGGGTATGTTCAGGCTGGACGCTCTTTCATTATTTCGCTCGTGTTTTTCACGTATACACCAAGCACAAGTTCAACGTCAAGACCGCGATACATGAGAGTTGGAGAAGTTAACCATCGCCCGAGACCCCCAAAGTTACAACCCGGCTTTCTTTTATAATCGCTCGGGTTTTTCACGTATCACCAGGCACAAGTTCAAGTCAAGCCGCCGATTAACATTGAGAGTGGAGAAGTTAACCATAGCCCGAGACCCAAGTTACAACCCTGGTGAAGCCCATATGTATCAGAATCTATTAGTTACTAGGAGATAAACTGTGACCGCACCAGTTATTTAGTCCCCAGATCCATGCCGCTCAAGGTCAAGATGCCTGTTGCTTCTCAGTTCAAACTACTGTAAGGAATAGACTCCATGACGTCGGCATATGGTCCAGAAAACCTGCAAAGAAAACTCGACTCAGCATTGGCAAGCAAGGTTATGGTGGACCAGATACCTTGAAAGATGCACAAGGGGACAATGACGTCAAGACCTCTTTACTGAACAATCCAGATTTTGTATCCACCACAATGATGGAAGGTTGGAAAAGACGAGGGACAGGTAAAGAAACATTTTGCGTACAAGAAGTGCAACAAGGAAGGGCGTTAAGCCATTGCATTCCACTGTGTTAAAACCAGATGCATCCAAGATTGATAAGTTCTGACATTGCTATGCTTTTGGAAAACGATGTTCTTTTGTGTCATCAAAGTTCAATGCTTTCATTATGAAAAAATCCAAACCAAGTATCCATTAATTATTGCCTTTGTGTTGTAACTGACTCACAGACAGATTCACTGCTACAAATTGAAATTACCGAAATGCTCATTGCTTGCAATTTTCATTTAAGAACCTTGCCATTGTTAATTGAATGTAATCAGTCATGCATGAATGCTAGCATTGCAATTCCATCCAAACCTGACAGGAGACGAATGTCTCTTTATTTTGATATAAAATTGGTTGCCTTCTATGAGAAATAAATTTGAAATGTTTAAATTTTTGTAACTGTCCAGGAACTTTTTTTGCTGAGTTTAGTAAGTCTCAGTTGGTGCTATCATTCTTTTTCATTGAGATGATTATGTAAAGTAGAAATTCAAGTATACTGAAAGTACTGACAGTGACACAGTTCATATAGTTCACACATTCCATTCCCAAAATGTAGTGAGTCACGTGTAGACGTGTACTCTGTTTACAAATAAGTATATTACAAAAAATGTTCTCTAACAAAAAGATGTCCTCTGGCTAGATCGGGTTGCGTACACTCCCGTAAGATTTTACAGGTATTTCATATAAATTGAATTCGAATTTCAATGTCAAAAGACTAATATGGTATTGTGAAATGCATGCGTTGTTTCGGTTTGTAAATTTTACCTGTTCAGACATAATGTTCATATTTTGCAGAGATGCCACTTTTCAAGGAAAAACCATGAATTCAGCACTTTTGCTTGCCAAATTTAGTATTTTTAGTTATTTTCAGCCTGGTTTGGGGGTTTTTCCGGGGTCTTTTATGCGCTTTTCGCCAGTTTAAAGGATTCTGAGTGATGCATCTTTATTTTATAAGCTTATCGTAGAAATTAACATGCGGTTTCCTTAGAATTTCCACGTGTCCTGTTGGTAAAATAATACGTCTTTTTCCTAAATGCAAAGCCGTAGTAATCATTCTTTTTTTGAAAATACATGTATTATCACCAAAAAGGGACAAAAATACACTTCCACAATTTTATGCTCGTTTAATTATATTTTTTTTTTTGTGAAAAAGGGCCGCTAAATCTAAAATTGCCGACGAAATGAATATCTCAGTAACTGAAGGCCCCAGTATTAATGTAAAAAAATACTTAAAAGTTTTTTTTCCAACTATATAGAATACCTTTATATAAAAATCCAAAGTTTTGATAGGCTATGTGAGTTCACAAAACTAAGGAAATTACCAAAAAAACGTCAACAGTCAAAAAACCACCAAGTTTAAAAAGAGTACGAGCCGTATAAAGTTAATAAAATGTTCAGAGAGCACCACGTATACTCAAGTGCGTCTGCCCATGGCCAAACTTGGTCCCATTCTTCATCTCCTAATTCTTGTGAGAACGTTTTCGTCGGCTGAATGAAGAGACCAACGGAAGTGACATTTTTGTGAAATTTAGTTTTGGTGAATTTTGAAAGAGGAGCTATATTCGCGCCATAATTTAAAACTATGTGTGAAGATATGCAAGTGAGTGATTTAAAAACAGTTTTAATTAGAACAAGAAGATAACGTATGCGCAATCCGACTTTTTCGGCTTATTGCAAGACCAACGTCAGTGGCACTTACGTTGGTCTTGCATTGAGCAATTTTGCCCCCTTTTTCAGTGCAAGACCAAGGAAGTGGCACTTAGTTTTGGTCGTGCATTAAACAATATTTGACCCGTTTTCGTGCAGGACCAACGTAAGTGGCACTACCGTTGGTCTTGCATTAAACATTTTGCACCGTTTCAGTGCAGACCAACGTAAGTGGGCATCTACGTTGGTCTTGCACTAAACTAGAAAATACCTGATTTCACTTACGTTCTCTTCTTTTGAAATAAAATTTACTTACGTTTGTCAAATAGAAATTATGCATTTATATCATACAAATACCTTCCCTATTGTATTACCTGCTTGCATTATGGACACACCACCATAGAAACCAATTCAGAAAACACAAAAATGTACTTCCTGTAAAATTATCAACGCACTTACGTTGGTCTTGCTTCAGCCGACGGTGGTGGACATTGCCAGTAAAGGAACCATTAATAATTAGATAAAATTGGTGATTTAATAAATCCAACTGCATTGTTCTTAGTTATTTGGCAGTTTGAGTTGTGGAAGTAGTTATCCTATTTTGGTGTAAGAGGGCGTCTTGTTCTGACATGCATCTTTCAAAATTAATTTATTAGTTGAGTTGTTTTCTTTTGGCTTGACTATTTGTTTTGGAGATGTATTCAATACAGGAATACTAAAGCCCAATTTCCTTGTGACATTCAATTGTCTCCCAATGAAAATGTGTTTCGACGATCTGCAGTCGACTGTTCTATAGAGGTAGGTTGGTTATGGTTCGTTGATAGAGCCTAACTCAAGTGTATGTTTCTGGGTGATTGGACCAGTTTTCAGTGAGTATCTCCAGGAAAGAAGGGTACGAAAGACCATAGGAAGGTCCCCTGCTCTGAGCGTTCTCACGTATGAGAGGGTTTTTTGAACCCGACTTATTGCATTGGAACCTCTAGCATTGAAAACTATAAATGATGTTGGCTGTTTGGATGGTGCTGGTGGACAAAACTGATATTTTCTTTTGCATTGTAGAAGAAGATTATTATAAGACTAAAATGCTCTCATTATAATAAAACTAATCATTTCCCATCAAGTAGAGCCAGAAACCGCATGAAAATCGGATATTCCTAACATTTTTGGCGAAAATTGAATTTTCCCCTATGTGTGTCTATGGAAATTGACAATTTTGCTAACATGTGAACTTTATGGCGTCATTGTGAGGCATGCTGATACTCATTTTGGTATCAATGGAAGAGGAGCTATCTATTGGTACCGAAATCAAGTGCCTGTGATGTTTCTGTGTTGTGCTAGGTATGTTCGTACTTCTCTCCCGAAGGGGGGTGGTTGCCACCCCCCCCTTTTTTTTTTTTTTTTTTTTCCACCCCCCCCCCCATCACTTTGGGATCACCATGTATCTTACCCATACCCCGGTGGATGTTTGTTTTTGAATGAAAAGGAGCGGGAAATGTCAATTGACAATTACCTTAAATAATTTGGCACCAAATAAGGGGGTTTTAGCAAGCCTCTTCGGTAGACGAGGGTTAATGATTCCCACGCTGGCATGATAGTTTTCGTGAAAAGCACGTTCGACACTCATATATCTTGGACAAGTACTGATTCGCAAGATGTTGAGGAAGTTGTTCGCCACCTTTTATTAACACTAGCACCAGAATGTTAAGTTGGGTTTGGTGACATTGTTCAAAAGAACAGTGCAAGCAAGCAAGTTGAAGGTTTGCTATGGGTAAGTGGTCTGTCAAAGAATTTGCCGCACTATATTGCGTTGCAAGCACAATATTGAAACCCATGTCTTATTTTCCACGAATATGCATGGCATATCATTACTCCTGTAAAATGGAGTGTTGATTGGAAGGTATTTGTCAGGCGAATCATTACAAATTGAAAAAAAAAAATACATTTTAAACAAATTTGACATTCTTTAACCACATATGGAGAGAGAGCGCGTTTTTTTTTTTTTTTTTTTTTTTTATTTTTTTTTTTTTTTTTTAGGGAGAGAGGGTTACGGCGGTCCGGTAAAGTACTCATCCTGTTTCCAAAAAATTGAAAAAAAATTGGCGTAAATTGATACCAGCGTTTGAAAATTCTCAAGACTGGAATAATACCGAAAGGCATTGTGGGAAAAAGGGATGCGGTCCGTAGCGATTGCGTGTTAACTTTTCCGTGTCTGCGAGCACCGAAGTACCCGACAAAAACGTTCAATTTTCTCCCTAGGTTCTATAGGTTCAGACCCAATTACGATACATATTCAAAACAAAACATAGTAACGGACCCTCTGATGCAAATATCTCCATAGAACCCCTTCGTTTCCGGAGATATTTGAGATTTAGTTTCATTTGTATACATTCGCTATGACGGACTGATAACGTTAATCGCTCGCGCAGTACTAATTTAGATAATATCTTTCGCAGTCTGTGACACAGACTACACCGTGGAAAATACTTACCGGACCGCCGTAATATAAGGGAGGGGGAGAGGGGAGACACATCCTTATATTTGAAGATAATACTTCTTTGAGTTCTCAAGACTGACTTTCAAGTTTATATTTACTTACTCTAATGATGAAAGCAAAGGTTTTATTTGTGTTCTTTGATGACAACCGTGCATGAAACATCACTTAGAGTGCTGCTTTAAACACAGACAGAATTATCCCCTAGAAACCTCCGGTACTTCCTCTGGTTGGGTAAATTGATTTTTGCCTCTGTAACTTTTTTCCCCTCTATGACAAGTGTGGCGGATTTGTAGTTCGCAATTAACCAGGCTGTCCTGTTTAATTCCACTTTCTGTCACCAAGGATTCGTGCGGTGAAGATAGAAATCCATAATGAAAGTATCGCGGTGGATTATTTCAATCGCGCACCGCTCATCTACACCGATATTGAATATCACGGGTAAGATCAGAATAACCAGGTTGTACCACAGGGAACGGAAAGATTCTCTAGTGCATTTTTCTTTGTGTATTGTCGTATTGCTGTAAACATCGTACTTATTGCGAACTAAGGCGCGAGGGTTAATATTATGATAGATAAGATGTAGTAATGGTAGTAGTACAAACTATATAATTTGCAATTGATTCATTAGCTAAGTTTATAGCCCTTCAATTAGGATATGACGTCAATTACTACCCATTTCAACCTGCGTCCATATGTGGGGGAGTGTGCTGCGTGTGTACGTGTGTGGTATGTGCGTTAGTGTGTGTGTGTCACTTTCGTGATGGGTACGTGTTGGGGTGTTCTCTCGCACAAGGTATGGTTAATAAGTAATGATCACATGGTATGGTAAGACGTAATGAAAATACATCTAAAGGGCTATCAATGTATTGAAATTCAATAGCAAAGGTATGATGATTTTGTGAATGCCAATTTTAGGTAAATCGACTGCGTAGATAAATATCAAACAGACAAAAAACAACCGGAAATCGTAACTATTATTTGATTCAAGAAATATTATTTCTGGCAGTTTTATAACATATTTCGGTTCAAAATGTCCACTTTTGTAGATTAGATTTCAATGTCAAAAATGAGACTGAATGTCCACATAGTCAATTGAATATCCACTATGAAACACAATTATTCGTAGGTAAACCAAATTGTCCACAGGGTAGATAAAATATCCGCAAAATAAAAAAAAATAAAAAAAAAAAAAGCCCACTAGGGAAATCCAAATGTTCCCATAGTGATTTAAAATGTGTGGAATATATTAGGGTAGTCAAATTTTAAATCATTTTTGAAATATTTAAATAACATATTTAAGATAGTGGTCAGCATATGATTGCACGGCGGCCAAATAAGCCAAATGCAATACTCCGAAATGATAAGGGTATGTCCGTGTTTATGTCAAATAAAGGGGTAGTTTAAAGGTGTAAAAAACCAGTGATAATGGTAAGTTTATTTGCAACTGTTAACCCTACAAGAGCTCCGCATCTAACAGAGAACAACGGTGAAAGAAGTGATTGCAACAATTAACATGGGTATTTCCCGTCCTTAGTATTTAAATAGCGTCGGCAAAGTTTTTGTCCGTGTTGCGTTGATTGCGTTTCAAGTCCGGCTGAAAGGGTGTATCCCGAGTTTCAGTGCGGATGTCGTGCTGGCAGATCTACTATCGATATGATCCTTCTCCATACGCCAACTTACAGGAGAAAGGCAGAGAACAAACAGAATCCACTCTACTTTGCTTTAATAGACCGACCAAAGCCTTTGACCGGTTAGCAGGAATGGACTGTTCCAAATCCTCAAGATTGGCATGTCCCACCAAGGCTTCTGAGCATCATCAGATCTTTCCAAACCGACATGAAAGCAACGGTACAGCTGTGACGGGCAGCCTATCAGAGCACGTTGACATTCGCCAGTGGCGTGTAAGCAAAAAAAAAAGAAAAAAATCCTCTCAAAAAACCCCCAAAAAACAAACAAAACACAAAAAAAAAAAAAAAAAAACAAACCCCTCCCCAAAACAATGGATGTGTTTTGGCACCAACTCTGTTTGGGATATTCTTTTTAGTACTTCTGAAGCAAACATTCGGTAGAGCCACAGAAGGCATCTACAGGCACACCCGGTCTGATGGTCGGGCTCTTAATCCGCACGTTAGAAGCTAAGACAAACGGTTCGTCCGATAGTGATTCGTGGACATGGTGTTCGCTGATGATGCTGCCATTACTCCCATTCCAAGCAGGAACTCAGCTGCTCATAGATCGCTTCTCAAGCGGTAAGGACTTCGGACTTGTCATAAGTTTGAAGAAGAGTAATGTCCTTGCCCAAGATACTCAAGAAACACCTGTCATCACAATCGAACAATTACACACTGAGGTTGTCAGGATTCACCTACCTAGGGTCCACCATAAGGACAGTCTGTCTCTCGATGCAGAAATTGACAAACGCATGGTAGGATGCTACTCTTGCCCGGCTTAAAACGCGTGTGTGGGAAAATCCGAAGCTGTCAATTAAGACAAAGGCAAACAGTGTAACAAACGCCTGCTCATCAGCACTTATT